>JAWPHD010005897.1:0-154082 GCA_037043455.1 Cyrtodaria siliqua | reverse complement strand
GTTATCTGGAACTCTGCAATACACTATTTTATATGGTAGTTGCAATGAGACTGTTCCTCAATCATCTCTATGTACTCTGGGGGGTGTGCAATGAGCTGAATGAGTAAGACTGTTCTACATCTTCCTATGTACTCTGGGGTGTGCATTGAGCTGAATAGTAAGACTGTTCTACATCATCCTATGTACTCTGGGGGTGTGCAATGAGGCTGAATGAGTAAGACTGTTCCTACATCATCCTATGTACTCTGGGGGTGTGCATTGAGGCTGAATGAGTAAGACTGTTCATACATCATCCTATGTACTCTGGGGGTGTGCAATGAGGCTGAATGACTAAGACTGTTCCTACATCATCCTATGTACTCTGGGGGTGTGCAATGAGGCTGAATGAGTAAGACTGTTCCTTAACATCATCTATGTACTCTGGGGTGTGTGCAATGAGGCTGAATGAGTAAGACTGTTCCTACATCATCCTATGTACTCTGGGGTGTGTGCAATGAGGCTGAATGAGTAAGACTGTTCCTAACATCATCCTATGTACTCTGGGTGTGTTGCAATGAGGCTGAATGAATGACTGAAGACTGCTCCTACGTCCTATGTACTCTGGGGGTGTGCAATGAGGCTGAATGACTAAGGACTGTTTCCCTACGTCCTATGTTACTCTGGGGTTGTGCAATGAGGCTGAATGAGTAAGACTGTTTCCTACGTCATCCTATGTACTACTGGGGGTGTGCAATGAGGCTGAATGACTAAGACTGCTCCTACGTCCTATGTACTCTGGGGGTGTGCAATGAGGCTGAATGACTAGGACTGTTCCTACGTCCTATGTACTCTGGGGTTGTGCAATGAGGCTGAATGAGTGACTGTTCCTAAGTCACCCTATGTACTCTGGGGTTTGCAATGAGGCTGGAATGAGTGGACTGTTCCTACATCATCCTATGTACTCTGGGGGTGTGCAATGAGGCTGAATGACTAAGACTGTTCCTACGTCCTATGTACTCTGGGGGTGTGCAATGAGGCTGAATGACTAAGACTGTTCCTACGTCCTATGTACTCTGGGGTTGTGCAAATGAGGCTGAATGAGTGACTGCTCCTAAGTCACCCTATGTACTCTGGGGGTTTGCAATGAGGCTGAATGAGTGACTGTTCCTACATCATCCTATGTACTACTGTGGGGTGCAATGAGTCTGAATGAGTAAGACTGTTCCTATGTTATCCTATGTACTCTGTGTTGTGTGTGGGGCGGAGGGGGGGGGGGGGGGGGGGTGGGGGGGGGGGGGGGGGGGGGGGGGGGGGGGTGCAATGAGGCTGAATGCGTAAGACTGTTCCTATGTTATTCTATGTATCTGGGGGTGTGCAATGAGGCTGAATGAGTAAGACTGTTCCTATGTTATCCTATGTACTCTGTGGGGGTGCAATGAGGCTGAATGAGTAAGACTGTTCCTACGTCATCCTATGTACTCTGTGGGGGTGCAATGAGCTGAATGGGTAAGACTGTTCCTATGTCATTCTATGTACTCTGGGGTGTGCAATGAGCTGAATGAGTAAGGACTGTTCCTACGTCATCCTAAGTGTACTCTGGGGGATTGCAATGAGGCCTGAATGAGTGACTGTTCCTAAGTCCACCCTATGTACTCTGGGGGTGTACAATGAGGCTGAATGAGTGACTGTTCCTACATCATTCTATGTACTCTGGGGTGTGCAGTGAGGCTGAATGAGTGACTGTTCCTAAGTCACCCCTATGTACTCTGGGGGTTTGCAATGAGGCTGAATGAGTGACTGTTCCTACATCATCCTATGTACTCTGGGGGTGTGCAATGAGGCTGAATGACTAAGACTGTTCCTACGTCCTATGTACTCTGGGGGTGTGCAATGAGGCTGAATGACTAAGACTGTTCCTACGTCCTATGTACTCTGGGGTTGTGCAAGAGGGCTGAATGAGTGACTGTTCCTAAGTCACCCCTATGTACTCTGGGGGTTTGCAATGAGGCTGAATGAGTGACTGTTCCTACATCATTCTATGTACTCTGGGGGTGTGCATGAGGCTGAATGAGTAAGACTGTTCCTACGTCCATCCTATGTACTCTGGGGGTGTGCAATGAGGCTGAATGAGTGACTGTTCCTAAGTCACCCTATGTACTCTGGGGGTGTGCAATGAGGCTGAATGAGTGACTGTTCCTACTATCATTCTATGTACTACCGGGGTGTGCAGTGAGGCTGAATGAGTAAGACTGTTCTACGTTATCCTATGTAGACTATTGTGACTATCTTTTACCCACCTCTTTATTCTATCTGAACAATAACAACACTAATTACTTCCTAAAATTAAATGTTATGTGGTCGGTACTGAACTTTTTTTCCATTTTTAACAGGGAGCAACATTTGGTTACTTCACAATTCAAAATTGGTAATTTTTTTGCAAATAATATGTGTGTATGACTTTTTTTCTCTCAAATTTCTTTTTTTATTTTTCCTCCTTTTTAGGTAAACAACATTTATGGTACTTTCACAAAAAATGTTTTTGATGCATTTATAAAAGAAAGTTTTTCTAAAATGTACCATATTATGCTGAATAAATTTATATTTGTTTGAACATTGTATGTATGTATTGAGTTTAATATCGCTTAACAATTAATCTTTCAATACTTTTTTTCACAAATTAGATGCATTTTTTTTTATACAAAATGATCAGTCTATGGAGTATTTATAACGTTCAGAAAAGAAGTTCTGCACTGCTTTAAATATTGTACAGACCTTAAGAGAATGTACAGACCTCAAGAGATTGTACAGACCTCAAGAGAAGCCCATTTTCTGTCATTCCTCTCTTCCTACTTTGATACAGGATTCTAGCCCTCTTGACTGTGATGGGCTCATCTGCACCGCGGTCTATGTACTCTGGAATGGGAGGCGTAGTATCAGCGGGGTCAATTATCTTGTCAGACAAACATCGCCACTGAGACTGAAAACCTATACATCCAGCCTGAAAAATAGTTAAGTACATTATTTAAAATAAAGAACTTGAGACATCAACATGCAAATCAATTTTCTAATTTTGATTCAGTTAGGCCAGTCTTTCTTATTTTTAGGATTACTGATCCTCATACCCTAAAATTTGATAAAAATGAAGAAGAAAAAAATGTGTTTCCGAAAAAGTATTGCCTCCGACGTAAAAAAAAAATCAAATTTTATATCTAATGAAAGGAATTACATTTTCTTAATATATTAATTTTATTACCAGTACTTTGACGATTATATCATAGATTTTTTTGCAAATGAATTTTTTTATTTTTTGTTAATTTTTATTTTGTCCCATTCTCCTACCCTACATTTTTGCTGGAAAAAAACAGTAAATTAATAAAAACGAACTACAACTGAAGGTTATGAAATGCGGAATCGAAAAACCTTTGATGCACATCATATCATCAGGTGTGAAATGTATGTCAAGTGTAATAACAATCCATGGAAACTTTTGGAAGTGAAAACCACATGAAGTTCATATACACTATATAGTGGAAACAAAGGGCTAGAATTGTGTAATAACATACACTTAGTATTAGAGTGGAAAATTCTAAGTCAAGCAACGGGCCAGAATTGAGTAATAATATACACTATTAGAATGGAAAATTCTAAGTCAAACAACGGGCCAGAATTGTGTAATAAATTACTTGATGCCTCCAGGGCTTCACTTCTCACTAAATTTTATGATCGTGATCAAAAATCAATAGGGGACCTCCTCGCACCAAAGACAATCCAGTGTCATGAGTGCGACTAAAAGCGTTGATGCACTGTCATGCAGACAGGCCTTTTCTCCGAAATTTTGACCCTAATATCAACAATGGGGGATTTTATTCAATGTTTAATACTAATACAAATTTTCTTCAATATTTTATTTTTGTCTGTTGATGAGCATTTAATAGATGTAATTTTGTAGTCAAATTTCCTTACAAAATCCTTTATTTAAAGTTGCATTAGCCGTAACTTTTAGATTATATAAAACACAAAATAATTACATTAACAAACATTATATACAACTACCATTATTGAATATATACTAAATATAGAAACAAGATGTTCTGACATAATTCAATAGAGGTACAAAAAAAACTCTTAACTGAACTCTTAAGCCCATACTAAAATAACACTAGCGGGTAAGACGAATGTGCTCTCAACTGAGCTAGAGTAGACGGGACAGCTACATGTATGAGATGTAATACATACAGTAATGAAAACCTAATATGCCTATTATACACTAGCGGATCCAGGGGGGGGCGCACCCGGCGCGCGCCCCCCCTAAAAATTCCGGATCATACATGTATGTCCATGTTACTGTAGATAAAAAATATCAAACAATTTCGTTGCACGCCCTCAGTATAAATTTTTTTCTCGCTCGCTTCGCTCGCTCGACGCATAATGGCTAATGAGTCGTTTAATTAACACATTAAATTGTTAAATCATTTTATATGAAAACGGACTTTTTTATTCATACATGTATGTCCATGTTACTGTAGATAAAATATCAAACAATTTCGATGCACGCCCTCAGTATAAAAAATGTTCTCGCTCGCTCGTGCATAATGGCTAATGAGTCGTTTAATTAACACATTGTTAAATCTTTTTATTTGAAAACGCACTTTTTTTATTCATACATGTATGTCCATATTATTGTACATAAAATATCAAACAATTTCGTTGCACGCCCTCAGTATAAAAAAATTTCTTGCTCGCTTCGCTCGCTAGACGCATAATGGCTAATGAGTCGTTTAATTAACACATTGTTAAATCCATTTATTTGAAAACGCACTTTTTTATTCATACATGTATGTCCATGTTACTGTAGATAAAATATCAAACAATGTCGATGCACGCCCTCAGTATAAAAAATGTTCTCGCTCGCTCGACGCATAATGGCTAATTAGTGGTTTAATTAACACACTGTTAAATCTTTTTATTGGAAAACAGACTTTTTTTATTCATACATGTATGTCCATATTATTGTACATAAAATATCAAACAATTTCGTTGCACGCCCTCAGTATAAAAAAATTTCTTGCTCGCTTCGCTCGCTCGACGCATAATGGCTAATGAGTCGTTTAATTAACACATTGTTAAATCCTTTTATTTGAAAACGGACTTTTTTTATTCATACATGTATGTCCATGTTACTGTAGATACAATATCGAACAAATTCGAAGCACGCCCTCAGTATAAAACATGTTCTCGCTCGCTCGACGCATAATGGCTAATGAGTCGTTTAATTAACACATTGTTCAATCATTTTATTTGAAAACAGCCTTTTTTTTATTCATATATGTTACTGTAGATAAAATATCAATCAATTTCGATGCACTCCCTCACTGGCTCAGTATAATTTTTTTTATCTCTCGTTCGACGCATAATGGCTAATGAGTGGTTTAATTAACATTGTTAATTCCTTTTATTTGAAAACGGACTTTTTTACCCTATCAATGCACTACCGCAACCGTTTTATGAGGCTAGAGACGGACCCGAAAATTGACCAAAATGTTACGCCCCCCCTAAGCTGAAATCCTGGATCCGCCCCTGTTATAGATATCTCGTGAGCAACAGAAGTGACATTATAAGTCTACACAGAATTCGCTCACGCAACCTAAATGGAGTGAACAGTTTACCATTGTTTTATATCATTTCTTCAGGCTGTTATAATTTATAAAACAACTGGAAGCAATTAACTACTTTTCGGTCAGATAATTTTTGTGCAGACCTTCATTCAATCCGCGAATTTTAATAATTAATGAAGAATTTCCTAGTTGTTAGGCCATATTTAGGTTAGCCAATGTAGCAGAAATGAAGAATAATGTATCTAATGAATAATGACCCGATCGGTGAGCAACATTTATGCAGGGAAAAGTAAATATTAGGTATATAAAAAAAGAAAACGAGTGTGTAATATGATTCTGGCCTTCCCTTTACTGTATAGATATACTATAATACTATATCATTTCGCTATACTAATGTAATGAAAGCCTGTGATACTACACCTGTATGGCACAATTTGACAACACGTTCAGACACTACTTATTACTTTTGAAGTTAGATAACTTCATTACTTTAATTCCTATTTTAAAAATGTAAGAATTATTTTGATTCCAAATCAATGTTTTATTTTAAAAAAATATTTTTTATTCAGATTAAATGTTTGAAAAAAAAAGTGGTGACATTGCATTATTGGGTACCCGGTGAGCTCAGTTTGGAAAGATTAAGAGTTAAAAGGGCGAAGAGTGTTGTGATACTGGGTACCCGTTGGGCAGGTTAGATCAGTTGGTAGAGCATTCGCCCTGTAAGCGAGTGGTCTTAGGTTTGAGTCCCATACCGTCCGCACTTTTGCCATTTGGTTTACTTCAAAATCGATGTGTCTCGCTAAACGGGGTCAACTGCTCCTTGGACCCCATCTCACTGTGGTGATATTGCTTTACTTCATTGGCAACAAGGATAATTCAGTGATAGCAAGAAAACGGCACCGGGACTCTGGAAAGACTGAAAGAGCCGACCCGGGTCAGCTGTTAAAATTTAAAAGGGGGCGATATTGGGTACCCAGGAGCCCGGTTAGCTAAGTTGGTAGAGCACTCCACCGGCTCACCCTGCAAGCGAAGGGTTCCGGGTTCGAGTCCCGTGCCGCCGGTTTACTTCATCACTAGGCCTTGAAGGCTATGTCGAAAGCTTACTTGTCTTGTTACAGCAGCTTTGCAAATTAAATGTTTGGGTAAGCGCTGGCAGAGGATTCTAATGTACATCGTAATGCCGACCTCTATTTTGTTATGTAATTGTTTGAGAGTGACCTCCCCTCGTCATCTGTGTAGTTTAAATTACTTCACTAAAATAATCACGATAAAACCGGATAGTAATAAGTAAGAGTATCGTCCCCTTGTAGCTAAGAAAAGTAAACAAGGAAATATGCTTTTTACTGTTTTTAATGTTGATTAAGCTGTGTATTATTGTAAAGCTGGAACCCCCATCTATGTGTCAAGGTAAGACTTGAAACCCTGGTCAAGGTGAAAGTAAATCTGTAAAAGCTTAACATTAAAGGTTTAACAAAAGAGTTTAGGTCACAGCCTACACTAACTTCAATAAGTAAGGCAGGTTACATATTCTACTCTATGTTGACGACATCAGGGCCACATCATTTACCACCTTCAAGCTGTTTGCAACCAATACAGAATACCATACTATCTACAACTTAAAGAAAGAGAAGAATACACAAAACTATTGCTAAATTTCGCTTAATCACCATTCATTATATATTAAAAGGGATATACAAGACCAAAAACTTTAACTTTTAAGGGAAAATCGCTTATATGTAAATTTTGACCAGACATTGAATCTAAAGCACGTTTTTTCCTCTTCTGTGATATAAATACAAAGATATTCGGAAAAAAAAGCTTTTTAAATAGCATCTTCAGATATAATAAAAGAATCTGAAATAATAATTTTAACTAAATTATTAAACTATCTATCTATAGATACAGCAACACCCACTTTCGAAGATTACATGTACGTGCAGATTTCCTGGGTAGAACCAGTACTAAGCAATGTGGATTAGTTATCTAGCTCAAAGATAAATAACATGGCCATGGCGAGGATCTAACCTGCAACCTTTCGATCTGAAGTCCGGCGATCTACCCCTGAACCACGCAACACACAGAATAGAGCTCAAACTAACAAATTGTATAAATTTATCACTCTGTCCTTATCAGCCAGGGACTCTGAAGACTCTCGTTAAATTGCAGGCATTAAATAAACTAAAAATGCATGTTTTTAAAATAGCAGGTCATATGCATACACATATAAACAAACGTAATTATTTGTCTATTAATATTATGATTGTTGTTACTACTAGTACTACTATTATTATTATTATATTTTTTCAATGTAAGTTGTGTTCGGTTTATCTAATAAAGTTGAATTGAATTGTTTACTTTACTTTCTTTGCCGACGACTGCCTACTTTACCAAAAAATCAGCAGCATCCATGATGAACACCATCCAGCAGGATCTAAATACTCTGGTAGAGTGGTCCAGCACATGGCTAATGACTAAATGAGGTTCAATACAGCCAAATGTCACCTACTAAAAATCACCAGACAACGTAACATTCTTAAAACTGGTTATAACACTGATGGCCAACATCTATAAGAGGTTCAACACCATCCTTACCTCAGAGTCGAGTTTACAACAGACCTAACCTGGAAGACTCATGTCAATAACATCACAGGCAAAACAAACAAGATCCTAAATCTACTTAGGAGACATCTACATGTATACGGATGCAATCAAGAGGTAAAAACAGGGGCCTTCACATCACTCGTTCATCTTCAGTTTGGGACCCTTATTTTAAAAAAGACATAAGGACCCTAGAAAAAGTACAATGCAAGGGAGTCCGCTCAATCTCTGGAAATATTCATATCATGACAGCGTAACATCTTTGCTTGATGACCTCAGATGGCCAGCATAACAGGAAAGAAGAAAGAGCAAGTAGTAACCTTTTATAAAGCCTATAACAACATGATTCCAGTAACCATCCCAGAGTATGTTATCCCTTCCACTGGACGCACAACAACCAATGTCTCAGCCTTCATCCAGTTACACACTAATTATGAGCAGTACAAGAACAGCTTCCTCCCTCGAACCATGTAAGACTGGAACACACTACCCCCTGACCTTGTGCATGCCTGCTCTGTAGACGTATTCAGTAATCGTCTACATACTTACACAACCTAGACAACACTGCAGTTTTCGTGGTTTTTAAATATACAATAACAGGTTTTTTAACCATTTTGCTGATGTCACATGCCCTTGATGCTTCGTGCCCTGGGCAGGATCAGTAGAAGTAAAAAGGAACGTGGTTTGGGCCTTAAAAAAAAAATTGTTGTTGCCCATGACTGAACATATATCTACATCTAATGCTTAAGTAATAGTCCTGATCGGCAGAAATTATGGAAAGTGTACCAACTGCCTTATCAGATCCTTCTAGGCTGCACCATTCCAGCCCCTGGGTACTAGACCTAACTGACACAGCTTCAGACTATGAGTAGGAACTTATTTACAGTTGGGGCCCTAATCATTTGAAAGATACCAAGTCGGGTGCCTCAGTTGTAGCAGCTGGCAGTGAGTTCCATAGTGGTACATTGCGTGGGAAAAAGCTGTACTTTAATGCAACTGTAGAAGATGTCATCTGTCTCAGCTTCTTCGAGTGATTAGCACATGTGCATGTAGATGCAGGTGTTAGTACGAATCAACTGGTATGTCTGGTATATCAAAAACATGACAACATATAACCCCTAAAAGAAATCCTACCCCAAAATAGCTACACTCTCCTAATGTAAGAGATATGAACAAGGTCACTAACATCACTTTTCACATTATGTGTTTTTATCCTCGCTATTAAAAATATATCATACATTCAATATTTTTTTCAAAACTACGAGGAGCGTTCAATATATAATGCAACTAGCCGTCGTATTAACGTTGGGTGAGGTTTACACACGAAATTTAAAAATGATCTTATAGAATGAACCTTTAGTGACACTTTCTGCAAAGTTTATTAAAATCAGTAAAGATATACGTCTATGGCGACTGTTTGTTTGGGACATATTCATATACACTGCCTTAAAAAGCAGCAGAAAAGTTTAATGAATTTGCATAGATCGTAATGTTGGATTCATATAAAAATGCAGTTTGCAGCAAAGTTATTTATTCAAACTTTTGTTGTAACTAGAAGTTTGTGTAAATAGTACGTAAACGATGTTTTCAATACAAAACATCGATATAGTCCAAGGCAAGAAATACCGTTTTCTTGGAAATATAAAAGTCCTAAACAATATCAAATTCCAATAAAAATAATAGACAAATTCAGTTTGAAGATATGACGGAAAATGGTTTTAAATACATGGATAACGAATTGAAGGGATACTCTAAAGATTTAATATGAAATCAACAATTTTAGTTAAACTGCTCCGAAAATATTAAAGCCTGAAGTTGCTCTTCGCTTTTTTAGCATTAAATTTAAGCTATATTTTGTCGCACTGACAACATTTAAGGAGCAATAAACCCAAAAATGAACACATTACAAATAAAAACTACTAACATTTTCATATGGAAGATATAAAAGTGTGTGGTTTAGGCAAAAAAATCCATATTGGCCGTCGAAATCGGATTTTTAGTCAAAATAGTTTTTTCCGTTTTTGGCTTGTTCAGTATCATTAAGATGTCTTAAAAAAATGCCCTCAAAAAAGTTTTTTTATTGGATGGAAGTATCTGAAACTTGATAAATTAATAGGGGAAAGTTCATTTTATTATAATCCGTATCAATAACTACAACAATCGACCATAATTAAATTTTAGGACCATAGTTGCATTATATAATGAACGCCCCTCATACTAGTGAGTTCTGTCAAGAAATGAACATTGTTTCCAAAAATGTTTACATCAAAGCTCAAACTCTTTTTTAGATCACCTGAGCCGAAGGCTCAAGGTGATCTATTGGGATCACTCTGCGTCCGTCGTCCGTCCGTCCGTCGTCGTCGTTAACTTTTCTTCAAACGACTTCTCCTCAGAAACCGCTTGGCTAATTTTGACTAAACTTCACATGGATGATCCTTAGATAAATGCTTTTTAGATTTGTTAAAATTAGGTCAGCGCGACATCCAAGATGGCCGCCATTGCCATATATGGTCGAAACCTTAAAATATCTTCTTCTCCAGAACCGCAGGACAGATTTCAACAGTTTTTCTTTTAAAATGATCGCCAACGCCTACACTATCAAGTTTGTTCAAATAAAGTCCCCGGGATCAAAAATGGCCGTGCCCCGGGGATCCAAAGTTTGTATATTGAGATTTTGCATGTTTTTCATATAGACATATAGTAAAAAACTTTAAAAAATCTTCTTCTCTGAAACCACAAGGCACAGAGCTCTCATGTATTACATGTAGCATCAGCTTATGGTCCTCTACTAAGTTTGTTCAAATGGTGACCCTGGGGTCAAATTTGTCCCCGCCCCGAGGGGTCACAGTTTTACATAGACTTATATAGGAAAACAAAATAAAAAATCTTCTTCTCGGAAACTACAAGAGCCAGAGGTTTAATGTTTTGCATTTACTATAAGTATATGGTCCTTGAGCAAGTTTGTTCAAATGGTGACCCCCAGGTCACATTTGACCCCGCCCCAAGGATCACATGGTTTGCATAGACATGTATAGGGAAAAACTTAAAAAATCTTCTTCTCTGAAACTGCAAGAGCCAGAGGTTTAATATTTTGCATTTGCTATAAGCTTATGGTCCTCTACCAAGTTTGTTCAAATGGTGTCCCAGGGGTCACATTTGGCCCCACCCAGGGGGTCACAGTTTTACATAGGCTTGTATCGGCAAAAACTGAAAACAATCTTCTTCTCTGAAACTACAAGAGCCAGAGGTTTAATATTTTGCATTTACTATAAGATTAAAGTCCGTTACCAGGTTTGTTCAAATGGTGACCCTGGGGTCACATTTGGCCGTGCCCCGGTGGTCACAGTTTTACATAGACTTGTATAGGGAAAAACTTAAAAAATCTTCTTCTCTGAAACTACAAGAGCCAGAGGTTTAACATTTTGCATTTACTATAAGATTATGGTCCTTTACCAAGTTTGTTCTAATGGTGACACTGGGGTTACATTTGGCCCCGCCCCAGGGGTCACAGGTTTTACATAGACTTGTATAGGGAAAAACTTAAAAAATCTTCTTCTCCGAATCTGCTTGAGCCAGATGTTCAATATTTTGCATTTGCTATAAGCTTATAGTCCTCTACCAAGTTTATTCAAATGGTGACGCTAGGGTTGGGTTACATTTGACCCCACCCCAGGGGTCACATGTTTTACATAGACTTGTATAGGGAAAAACTTAAACAATCTAATCTTCTCTGGAACTGCTTGAGCCAGAGGTTCAATATTTTGCATTTTCTACAAGCTTATGATCCTTTACCCAGTTTGCTCAAATGGTGACCCTGGTGTCAAATTTGGCCCCGCCCCGGGGGTCACAGTTTTACATAGATTTATATAGTGTTTTTTTAAAAATCTTCTTCTCTGAAAGTACAAGAGCCAGAGGTTTAATATTTTGCAGTTACTATAAGATTATGGTCCTTTACCAAGTTTGTTCAAATGGTGACCCTGGGGTCATATTTGGCCCTGCCCCCGCGATCACAGTTTTACATAGACTTGTATAGGGAAAAATTAAAAAAATCTTCTTCTCTGAAACTGCAAGAGCCAGAGGTTTAATATTTTGCATTTACTATGCGCTTATGGTCCTTTACCAAGTTTATTAAACTGGTGATGGCTCTGCCCCAGGGGTCATATGTTTTACATAGACTTGTATAGGCAAAGACTTAAAAAATCTTCTCTTTCTGAAACCACAAGGCACACAGCTCTCCTATATTACATGTAGCCCTTGGGTCACATTTGGCCATGCCCCAGAGGTTACACCTTCATTTTGTCTTTGATCTTTACCAAACTTTGTCAGTGTCTTTATATCAATGTTGGTAAACAACAGAGGCCACATTTCTCGGACAATCTTAACCAAACTTGCACAGATTGTATATGATCATAAGATTTCGAAGAAGTTCGATAATGGACAATTACTCAGGTGATCGATATAGGGCCATCTTGGCCCTCTTGTTTTTGCTACCAACATAATATTAAAGTCCAAGAAAGGGCAAATTGCTATGAGATCGGACATTTACAAACAGGATTTCGAAATATGCACTGACAGGGGCGTACCTGGGCATACGCACTGACGCACGTGCGTACAGGCTATTAAAGAAGCAAACAAATAAAAAAGGCTAAAAATGGGGAAAATGCAATAAAAACTGAAGGTATAGGGAGGTTAGGCACATTTGTGAATCCAAAACTCGATGGTGCGTATACCTAAATTAGCCCTAGGAACGCCCCTGACTGACCTGGAAAAGCCGTTAATACCCTCACTTTTAGGAATGCCCATATTTAATTATCAATTATAACAATTACCTGCACCAAAATTGTAACTTCCAAGTTAACACTGCATATTTTGGGTGAATAGTTGTGTTATTAATATGAACGATCAAAATATTGAATTTCCCGGGTTAAATGTGGTGTTTATTTGTAATATACCATGATACCTTGAAACTGAAACTATAGGTAGACTGTATGTTACCTAAGATATTGTCGATGTCCCTGGCGTTACTCAAAGATCTTAATTCTTGTGTTTCGTTAATTGTTTGCATGACATTGTAACTAACTTTCTTTATCTGCACGAAAGCGTTCTTTATAATGTGCCATCAAAGAAATAATTTCAGCTTAAATTTTTAATTTAAAAATATTTTTTAAAAAACATAAACCTGTCATATATTGTCTACTTATATAATATTGGCTCATTTTCGTCCACTTTTCCAAGGCGACGCATTTTATAATAGGAATATACAATTAACAACGCAACTTTTTTTTACTACAACATTTTTTAAATAATACACACTTTTACCACACTAGTAAAACTATAATGTTTGCCATTCCAGGATTGTAAACTTGAAGCAGTAATGCACACTAAGTAATCTACCGTGGAGTACAGTTATGGAGGTGGAGAGCTATTCTGAGATTGATGTTGGCGTGGACTTGCAGACGGCCGCGGTACACCACATTGACTTCCTGTGTGAAGTAAACCAGACTGCAGGCCTGTATGCTGGACCAGTCCTCCAGCGGGCCATATGGAGGTACACACAACTTTGGCTTCCACTGGCTGCTCAGCATATGGATGAGGTAAGAATGTTGTGTGGATTTTGTAGATACCTGTTGAATGTTGTGTGGATTTTGTAGATACCTGGTTTATACCACCGTATTAATTTCTATAACCCTCCCTGTCTCTATAATTCTCTTTACCTTCTGGATTTTTTCTTGAAAACCAAAAAAAACATTGTAATGTTCTTGGAAACCCCAAAGATTTTCATATCTTATCAAATTTTAGGGTTGAATCTGCACCTGTTAAGGAACATGCAAATCACATCAACCTATAAATTCATTGGGCATGTTCTTTCCCTATGAAAGCAGTGTCCGATTATATCTTGTTTGACTTACCTTGTCTATCCAATGTTGGTGAACAAAAACAACTTGAAATGCCCATAGTAATAAGCATCTATAAATCGCTGTGGCTCCTAATGTCATTGTCTTTTAAATTTTGCAGCGATGTCTTTTTTTATATGGATACCTTTAAAAGAAACTAACCCGGCAAATAACGGCAAAATCACACTACAAAACTGTTTATCAAAACTCTATCCAGGTTTTCAGGTCATATAATAATGTATCTGTGCCAGTTAAAAGTATAGGATTTTTCACAGGTTCTTAATATACCTGTGATTGAATAGGCCTAAAATGAATTATGAATTGGTCTCTCTTAATTCAACATGCCAGTTTTCAGGTTTTGCCTGGCTGGTTAAAGCCATTTATTTTGTGTGTATAGGAAAAAGTTTGAAAGGAGGAAGAGTTTGAATTCTCAAAATATGCAAGTTAAATATATACCTCGTCATCAGTAGGTTTAGAAACGGTGTACATATGTTGTAAAAGTTTGCTGTTGTTGGAGGGATAGCTACTTTAAAGTGAATTTGTATTTTAGATTTTGCAACATATTTCAGGTATTGTCAGCTCCATTAGACATAGAGTGGGTGTGGCACTGTCATTTGTTGTCCCCAGTTACCTACCAGAAGGATTGTCTAACTAACTACAACCACGTTGCGCAGCACAGAGTCCTGAATAAGGACATGTATGACAAGTCGCTTGCTTTCACACACACATACTGGATGGCAGCATACCCAGGTCAGCCTTTCATTGTTGACCTTGAAGGGTCAGATATACCTAAAGGTCACCAACAATGTTCAGTGTCGTTTAATCTGTCATATGACCTGGAATCAGCAGCAGGAAGACAGAAGGTCTTCTACTATCAAGTGTCGCTTCCACATTATAGAGATGAACATTTCCTGACGAAAGGATTAGAACGCTATAAGAAATATTTATTTTTAAAACAAAAGCATCCAAGCACTTTTCTTGTTCCTTGCTATGACATGGACTTGATGTGGCACACCCACATGAACTTCTCAGCCAGCTACAAACACGTGACGGAGTTACTGCTCGGATTCACGCTGAATCACGATGACAGTGTCAATGACAGGACTGATGGGTCAAAGTTGGTCCAATCTGATAAGCATACTCGCCGATTGTGGAAAGCAACTTTTAATGAACAATTTTCTTCATTTGGTGCTATGTATCGAGGTGATTCACCTGTAGGCAAATTGGATAGTATAACACACCAAGATGGTTTTAAATTAGTTTCTAAATACACAGACGTGAAGTTCAACAAGTTTGAACTGCACGGCAGTCAAATAGGGCAGTTAGGAAAGTTTAAACTTCATGTGATGGAAAAAGATCATCTTGTTATGACGAATCACTATGGCAGCGGAAAGGAAGAGATTGACATATCGGAAAAAATACTTTCTCTCAAGGGACCTCAGCATTCCTGGGACAGTCCTGGATCCATTAAGAAATGGATGCACTGTTTGAACTCTGATAACATTGTTGTGCGAGTCATGCAATCAAAGTCGTTTTTATGTTGCACAAGCGGCAGTTCACTAGAAGGAGAAACTCCGATAGATCTGGAATCATTAGCAGACGCATTTTCTGACCTAAAGCAGCAGATATCTGAGACAGTAAATCTTGACCTGGAGAATGACCTTCATGTTTCCATAGATATGACCTTGACCTTGACAAAGCTAGGTGAATGCGAGTTATGGCTGGTGCCCGGAACTTATGAGGAGTGTGTGATGCCAGAACAAATAGAACAGCTCTGGGGACCTGTACCATTACCACGATTACCGGCCGGTGTAGACAATACTTGCTCAGTGGCATCTCACAGGTAACTAATGGTCAATTGTGATTGTGGGCATTGAACACCATCAGTTGTTCAAGTATATTAATGAGTGTTAATTTACATATCGTTGTCTACAATAGGATTGTTTCTTAAAAAAGTCTGGAAGCTTGTTTCACCTCAAATGGAAATGCAGGATTGCATGAGAGGCTAGAACCTCAAGTGTGATCCTCCTAAAATATTATAACGCAATAGACAAGTTATACACAGGTAGGCCATGTCATTTACACAACCAAAGATTGTGATACTGATGCGTATACACAAAATGATGCAAATGCACTACATCTATTTTTAGTTATATAGTGATACAGAAATCTGTTTTAAGAAGGATAGTGATGCAGAATTGTAAACTGTTTGTACTGATACTGGTTTTTGTGCTAATATACATGTATTTATGTGATTATAGATTGAAGAACTACAAAGGAAGGGTGGAGTTTACCTGTCGAGTTGTACACAGTCTACCCCTGATGATGTCAGCTATACATGTGTTCTTTCATGATAAAATGATGGCAGTAGCCCATGTGATAGGGTCTGACCAGCTGCCTAGACCTACACAGGTAAGACAAAATGATGGCAGTAGCCCATGTGATAGGGTCTGACCAGCTGTCCAGACCTACACAGGTAAGACAAAATGATGGCAGTAGCCCATGTGATAGGGTCTGACCAGCTGCCCAGACCTACCGGTACACAGGTAAGACAAAATGGTGGCAGTAACCCATGTGATAGGGTCTGACCAGCTACCCAGACCTAAACAGGTAAGACAAAATGGTGGCAGTAGCCCATGTGATAGGGTCTGACCAGCTGTCCAGACCTTACGGTACACAGGTAAGACAAAATGGTGGCAGTAGCCCATTTGATAGGGTCTGACCAGCTGCCCAGACCTACCGGTACACAGGTAAGACAAAATGGTGGCAGTAATCCATGTGGTAGGGTCTGATCAGCTACCCAGACCTACACAGGTAAGACAAAATGGTGGCAGTAGCCCATGTGATAGGGTCTGATCAGCTGTCCAGACCTACCGGTACACAGGTAAGACAAGATGGTGGCAGTAGCCCATGTGATAGGGTCTGACCAGCTTCCCAGACCTACCGGTACACAGGTAAGACAGAATGGTGGCAGTAGCCCATGTGATAGGGTCTGACCAGCTGCCCAGACCTACACAGGTAAGACAAAATGGTGGCAGTAACCCATGTGATAGGGTCTGACTAGCTGCCCAGACCTACCGGTACACAGGTAAGACAAGATGGTGGCAGTAGCCCATGTGATAGGGTCTGACCAGCTTCCCAGACCTACACAGGTAAGACAGAATGGTGGCAGTAGCCCATGTGATAGGGTCTGACCAGCTGTCCAGACCTACCGGTACACAGGTAAGACAAAATGGTGGCAGTAGCCCATGTGATAGGGTCGTCATGGGCGTTTTTATACTTAAACTTTTCAGATTTTAGGTGTGTGGATGCAACCTGTCTGAAACTACCTGCCACAAATAAATCCCTGATGACTAAAGTTTTCCTGGGCTTACTTGATAGACTTTATAAATGATATAACTCTAAATCTTCTATAAATTTATATGATTCCAGGTGTGCCATGTGGACAGGTGTGTCACCCTAGACTCCCGGAAGGGGGAGAGAGCCATGGTGATCAAGAATGGCAGTGGAGACTGGGGCATCCTGATTGGCAGATGGGACGGGTACAAGAGAGGGATCCCACCTAAACGTGGTAAGGAAATAGTATTACTACTAACAGGATAAGTCACCAGTAGTCCTTCACTGTGTGAACTTCACACACAGATATAAGGATGTCACCAGTAGTCCTACACTGTGTGAACTTCACACACAGATATAAGGATAAGTCACCAGTAGTCCTACACTGTGTGAACTTCACACACAGATATAAGGATAAGTCACCAGTAGTCCTACACTGTGTGAACTTCACACACAGATATAAGGATAAGTCACCAGTAGTCCTACACTGTGTGAACTTCACACACAGATATAAGGATAAGTCACCAGTAGTCCTACACTGTGTGAACTTCACACACAGATATAAGGATAAGTCACCAGTAGTCCTACACTGTGTGAACTTCACACACAGATGTAAGGATAAGTCACCAGTAGTCCTACACTGTGTGAACTTCACACACAGATATAAGGATGTCACCAGTAGTCCTACACTGTGTGAACTTCACACACAGATATAAGGATGTCACCAGTAGTCCTACACTGTGTGAACTTCACACACAGATATAAGGATAAGTCACCAGTAGTCCTACACTGTGTGAACTTCACACACAGATGTAAGGATAAGTCACCAGTAGTCCTACACTGTGTGAACTTCACACACAGATATAAGGATAAGTCACCAGTAGTCCTACACTGTGTGTACTTCACACACAGATGTAAGGATAAGTCACACACAGATATAAGGATAAGTCACCAGTAGTCCTACACTATGTGAACTTCACACACAGATATAAGGATAAGTCACCAGTAGTCCTACACTGTGTGAACTTCACACACCGATATAAGGATAAGTCACCAGTAGTCCTACACTGTGTGAACTTCACACACAGATATAAGGATAAGTCACCAGTAGTCCTACACTGTGTGAACTTCACACACAGATGTAAGGATAAGTCACCAGTAGTCCTACACTGTGTGAACTTCACACACAGATATAAGGATAAGTCACCAGTAGTCCTACACTGTGTGTACTTCACACACAGATGTAAGGATAAGTCACACACAGATATAAGGATAAGTCACCAGTAGTCCTACACTATGTGAACTTCACACACAGATATAAGGATAAGTCACCAGTAGTCCTACACTGTGTGAACTTCACACACAGATATAAGGATAAGTCATCAGTAGTCCTACACTGTGTGAACTTCACACACAGATATAAGGATAAGTCACCAGTAGTCCTACACTGTGTGAACTTCACACACAGATATAAGGATGTCACCAGTAGTCCTACACTGTGTGAACTTCACACACAGATATAAGGATAAGTCACCAGTAGTCCTACACTGTGTGAACTTCACACACAGATATAAGGATAAGTCACCAGTAGTCCTACACTGTGTGAACTTCACACACAGATATAAGGATAAGTCACCAGTAGTGCTTGTAGTCCTACACTGTGTGAACTTCACACACAGATATAAGGATAAGTCACCAGTACTTCACACACAGATATACATGAGTACTTCACATGCGGACAATAAAGTAGGTTACCATTTACACTAAAACCATATCAACCTTGACATACTTTTACGAAGAAGTGATTCTTGTTAAGATTCCTCATTGGTTCTGTTTCTAAGTCACCATTAGCCCTACAGTTTTAAACTTCATTCACAATGATATCTTCACGAGTACCACATGATCCAATCAAAAACATTGGTTACCATGACCGACTTGACCTACTGTTTACGCTTGAGTGATTCTGGTTTAAGCCTCTCATTGGTCCTTTTTAGCTCGACTATTCGAAGAATAAGAGAGCTTATGTAATCACGTTGGCGTCGGCGTCCCACATCAAGGTTTGCGTGTAAGCTGTGTTTACAAGTCTATATCTCTTACATTTCATATCCTAGCACAACCAAATTTGGCCATGGGCTTCCTTATAGCATTATCTTAAGGGCTGCATAAGCAATTTTGGTTCCTGTAACCCATGGGCTCCCATGGAACCCAAATTATGATGGCCCATAAAATGCGTCCCATTTCACATCAAATTTTGCGTGTAAGCTGTGTTTACAAGTCTATATCACTTACATTTCTTTCCCTAGCACAACCAAATTTGGCCATTAGCTTCCTTATAGCATTATCTTAAGGGCTGCTTAAGTAATTTTGGTTCCTGGAACCCAAATTCTGATAGCCCTTAAAATGTGTCTGTTCCACATCAAATTTTGCATGTAAGCTGTGTTTACAGGTCTATATCTCTTACATTTCTTGTCCTAGCTGAAGTAAATTTGGGAATTGGTTTCGTTATAGTATGTTGTAAAGGGTTGGGTAAGTAATTTTGTCTTCTGCAAATTCTGGGCTCCAATGGAACCCAAATTGTGATGGCCCATAAAATGTGCAATAATGGCAGATCTAGGTTTGCATGTAAGCATGTATATATCTATAATTTTGGTTTGGGATCCCACTCACACTCGCAACTGGAATATATTTATTTAATTTTTATTTTTTCTACATTCTATGTTGTTTTTGTCAATCCTTACGCATAGCTATGTGTCCCTCCCCTCCCCCCACTCCCCTCCAAGCCCCCCCACCCCACCCCCAACTCGAAACTGTTTGGTCAATTCATACACACAGCTTCTTACACATAAATGTTGCCCCCTATCCATCCCATGCCCCCCCCCCCCCCCCCCCCCCCCCCCCCCCCCCCCCCCCCCCCACTCACACTCTCAACTGGAATATATATATATTTTATTTTTTTTTCTACATTCTGTGTTGTTTTTGTCAATCCTTACGCATAGCTATGTGCCCTTCCCTCCCCACCCCACTCCCCTCCAAGCATTCCCCCACCCCACCACCCCAACTCGAAACTGTTTTGGTCAATTCTTACACATAGCTTCTTACACATATATGTTGCCACCTACCCCCTGCCTATCCACCCCATGCACCACCCCCCCTCCCCCCCTAAGGAAGCTAATAAATATTTCTGTGTTGTTTTTGTCAATTCTTACACATATAGCTATGTTGCCCTCCCCCCTCCACACCCGCTGGAAACTATTTTGTATTTTTTTTACACATATATAGCTATGTTGAATGTTGATGTGCAACCCCCACCCCATTGCTTTATGGGCTCCCCTCGCATGGAGGACAGGGGGAGGGGAATTGTTTTCATTTTATCTTTCATTATTTTTATGGGCTCCCCTCACATGGAGGACAGGGGGAGGGGAATTGTTTTCATTTTATCTTTCATTATTTGGATATTAATATTTTAATTTGAACGCAATTATTTACATATAAAACAATTTAGATTAAATTCAGATACACAGATGAATTAATAAAAAAAATGAAATGAGGCCACAAGAAAAATTGCCAGATATCAGCTCCCTCCCCGAGTTACCTTTCGACCACAAATTCTTTAAAATGACAGCAATTTTGGATTAAAACAGATAAAAATAATAAAATTTCACATAATTTTATATCGGCCCGAGTTTCTATAAAAGCCCCATCCCCCAACCCCACCCCACATTGTTTTAGCCTTGTTTTCTGATGGTATATACTAGCTGTATAATTTATTATTCTCTGAAAAATCGAATAGTCGAGCTGCGCTGTTCTCCGACAGCTCTTGTTTAAGTCACCACTTCAAACTTCCTACACAGATTAACGAATACATTCTGACCAAAAGTAATTGTCACCTTAACCTACATGTTATACTTCATTAATTCTTCATAATTTCTCCTTTTTAATTCATTGATAGCCTTATACTGTTGAAACTTCATTCTTTTGAATTTCTAACATTTTATTAAAGGCAATTCTGATTACCTCTTCGTCATTTGCTAGTCCTACGGTTGTGATGAGTAATACATGTATATATATACACTCAGAGTCTCACACCAAAAATAGGTAATCTATAAGAAACCTACTTTTTACATTTTATTTATGCTGATTATTATTCACCACCTCCGTTTATAATCACCAGTAGCCCTACACTTTTAAAATTTATTCAGATTACATAAAAAGGCTTACTGATACCTAAGACTAAATAAAAAAAATATCCAAAATTTATAGAGGGGCATCTGTGTTCCATGGACACATTTTCTAGTTCTGTGTTATTTTTCTCATTAATCATATACATTCACTTATAGGTGTTTCAAGAAGTCAGCCTGGTCAGCCAGGTAGACCAGGGGAGCCCGGGTACCTGACACTACTTCTGTACAAGATCAAAACCCGAAAGTGGGAACTCCTTTCCCTGGAGGATACGTACGGTTCTGAAGATTTCAGCTTTAACATGGGGGATGCAAAAGTCGACATGAAAATAGGGAAGATCAGCATTCAAGGAGGCAAGAATGAAATAGCCGAGCATCTTGCATTGTCATTTTCCATATCATTGTTACATGTGTTCCTACAGCCTCGTCCATCAAACTGGGAACCAGGGAACACACTTGAGCCAGAGATGAACAGACGTGGAGCCAGAGTTATCAAATATGTGAAGTCAGACAAACTAGCCTTGATATTGGCAGCAGGGTTGCATATTGCCACACCTTCAAACCACTATATAAGTAAGAAAATTAAGGAAGAAGGTTTTGGAAGGGGTGGTTTCTTAGGGATAACAGAGGGACAGGAGAATGGTAGAGAGGAGGAACAAGGGGGTGAGGGGTTGGTAAGTGAAGTGTTTGGGGGAGCCAATAGGGATGATCACGCAAAACCAGAGGATATATTTGCTGACATTATGGGTGGAGGAGATAATGAAAGGGGTTTAGGCAATGAAGGTGAGGTTGACAACAGAGAAACTTTGATGGATGATTTATATGGAGCTGATGAAGGGGAACCAGAAGGCGTTTTTCATGAGTATGCAGAAATGGGTGAACATAGAGATAATTTTGATAACGAAACAGATTATGGTAACACATACGAAGACATGTATGATGATTTTGGTGCTGATATGTACGGGGAGGATTTTAATACTTTCTTTGGTGATATGGAAATTGGTAATACAGTTACGGACATGAATGTTGATGATGGTGGAGGTGGATGGGTGGTAATGATAATGGGGATGGTGGAGGGTGTGGCGGATGTGGTGCTGCTTGTGTAGGTGGGGGTTTTGGTGGTGGGGATTCAGGGGCTGGTGGAGGAGATGGTGGTGGTGGAGGAGGGGCATGGGGTGGGGGTGCATTTGACAGTGGTGGGGATGGCGGAGGGGGTTGGGGAGGAGGTGCATTTGATGTATGGATACGGGAGGTAGTGGTGGTGGATGGGGTGGTGGTGATGGTGGGGGTGATGGAGGGTTTGGCGGAGGAGATGGTGGTGGCGATGGAGGAGGAGGAGGAGGGGATGGAGGGGGCTGTGGAGGATGCGGTGGTTAACATGCTAGGCGGATAGGTAGATGGGATTGGGGATGGAAAGTGTGTGAGGGATAATTAACTTGTCATTTATTGAAGGAAAGACTGGCAAGGGGATAGATTTAGAAAGTGTTGTGGAAATTGGGGTGTTAATTATAACTCTTATTTATAAAGCAGAAGGAGAGACTGAGGAGGGGATGGAAGGATATCTGTAATTAATAAAGTAGAAGGGAGAGACTGAGGAGGGGATGGAAGGATATCGGTAATTAATAAAGTAGAAGGGAGAGACTGAGGAGGGGATGGAAGGATATCTGTAATTAATAAAGCAGAAGGAGAGACTGAGGAGGGGATGGAAGGATATCTGTAATTAATAAGTAGAAGGGAGAGACTGAGGAGGGGATGGAAGGATATCTGTAATTATAAAGTAGAAGGGAGAGACTGAGGAGGGATGGAAGGATATCTGTAATTAATAAAGTAGAAGGAGAGACTGAGGAGGGATGGAAGGATATCTGTAATTAATAAAGCAGAAGGGAGAGACTGAGGAGGGGATGGAAGGATATCTGTAATTAATAAAGCAGAAGGGAGAGACTGAGGAGGGATGGAAGGATATCTGTAATTAATAAAGCAGAAGGGAGAGACTGAGGAGGGATGGAAGGATATCTGTAATTAATAAAGTAGAAGGGAGAGACTGAGGAGGGGATGGAAGGATATCTGTAATTAATAAAGTAGAAAGGAGAGACTGAGGAGGGGATGGAAGGATATCTGTAATTAATAAAGCAGAAGGGAGAGACTGAGGAGGGGATGGAAGGATATCTGTAATTAATAAAGCAGAAGGGAGAGACTGAGGAGGGGATGGAAGGATATCTGTAATTAATAAAGTAGAAGGGAGAGACTGAGGAGGGGATGGAAGGATATCTGTAATTAATAAAGCAGAAGGAGAGACTGAGGAGGGGATGGAAGGATATCTGTAATTAATAAAGTAGAAGGGAGAGACTGAGGAGGGGATGGAAGGATATCTGTAATTAATAAAGTAGAAGGGAGAGACTGAGGAGGGGATGGAAGGATATCTGTAATTAATAAAGCAAAAGGGAGAGACTGAGGAGGGGATGGAAGGATATCTGTAATTAATAAAGTAGAAGGGAGAGACTGAGGAGGGGATGGAAGGATATCTGTAATTAATAAAGTAGAAGGGAGAGACTGAGGAGGGGATGGAAGGATATCTGTAATTAATAAAGCAGAAGGGAGAGACTGAGGAGGGGATGGAAGGATATCTGTAATTAATAAAGTAGAAGGGAGAGACTGAGGAGGGGATGGAAGGATATCTGTAATTAATAAAGTAGAAGGGGGAGACTGAGGAGGGGATGGAAGGATATCTGTAATTAATAAAGTAGAAGGGAGAGACTGAGGAGGGGATGGAAGGATATCTGTAATTAATAAAGCAGAAGGGAGACACTGAGGAGGGGATGGAAGGATATCTGTAATTAATAAAGTAGAAGGGAGAGACTGAGGAGGGGATGGAAGGATATCTGTAATTAATAAAGTAGAAGGGGGAGACTGAGGAGGGGATGGAAGGATATCTGTAATTAATAAAGTAGAAGGGAGAGACTGAGGAGGGGATGGAAGGATATCTGTAATTAATAAAGTAGAAGGGGGAGACTGAGGAGGGGATGGAAGGATATCTGTAATTAATAAAGTAGAAGGGAGAGAGGGGATGGATTGGAAGGGTTTTGTGGAGATAATTATACTATAAATCCAGTATTATTTTCACTAATATTCGCAAATCCACTGTCTCGCGAATTTAAGAAACGCGGATAATAAACTCGACCATAAAGTAGATTTGAATTATTTTCACATGATCGGTATATTTGTCTATATCAGGGCTTCTAAAATTTTAAAATGCAAATCGGTCCAGGTTTTTTACTGCCGTAAGAATCGCAATTATTTTGAAAAAATCACTAAAATCGCCAAACCCCACCCACCATGTCAGCTGCACCATGCATTTTTTCCGTTTAGTCATTGATATAGAGAACTATTTAAAATGTATGTTTGTATTATATTTGTATTATTTATAACTTACTTTATCACAATTTGTACATTTTAATGACTGACATCATGTCTTTGCTTTACTGAATGAATAATTTTCACTCAATATTAAAATTGTTGATCATTTGAGGAATTGAACCGGAAGTGTCTAATAAACCGGAAGTCGCGTGAAGTTCATTTGTCGGTTCTAACACTCTCACATCTTTGACCAAAATCTTTTTGCGGCAAACTGATGCCATGCATCACATTTTCCTTGTATATTTTGATATGCGTTGTGCTGCAGCTAGCCACTACGTACAAATTACCTAACAGCTCATATATATCATAGTGTTTCGCCCCTGCGCCACGTCGAGGCTTAATTAATACCAAATGTTACAACTTACGCAAACAATTTCGGTCCGACTTAAAAAAAAAAGGTGTCAGGTTTGATCACTTTCCTTAATTAATGTCATTTATATTATTAAAGTTATTGTAAAAAAAATAATCAAACAAACAATTAACACATCTCGGTATTTTAATTTTTTTTAATGACGCAAACACATTTCAGTCCCAGCTTTGGCCACTTAAAAAAACAAACCGACACAAGCAAACAGGCTAACACCTTACGACTAACGGTATATCAAAGAAATTACAGACGGTAACACTCGCTTCAGTGAACCGACAGAACGCGTGATATACTTTCACTGATCACACATCAAAGGCATGCTACCGAGCTATAGACTCTTCCAGAAAACTCCCTACTATCGGTAATGGTTTAGTCCAAATTGACCTACTTTCGCACAGCGAGTGACAAACAATCGTGTTATAGATCAAAGAATATTGCCGTGTTATGGATCAAAGAATATTGCCGCAAGGCATATTTTAGGAGTGTAAAGGGCAATTGTAGATTTTTTAACGACCGATAGATAAAATATCTGGGACCGATTTAAACAGAGATTTTGAAAAGAAAAACGGTCCGGAGAAACAGATTTCGGTCTGGGAACCGATAAAACGGCGATTTTAGAAGCCCTGGTCTATATATGTGAACAAGCAAGAAACATTTTATCCTTTAGAGTACTTATTAATTTATATTGATTTGATTTAAAGTAGGAATTATAATAATATTTGTAAAATATGTTTTAGATTTATTAATTTTAAAGGGACACTGTCCGTAAGTAAGCAGATATTGAGCATAACCAAATAACTGGCTGACTTTTATTCAGTGAAATGTATACATGAAAACATGAGGATAGACCCTAAGAAGTCTGTAGTAATACATTCGTGAGTTTGAAAAAAAAAAAGTTTTAATTATTATATGTAAATAAAGTGGGACCCACAATATTTACCTTTTCTGCGATCACGTGACTTCCATTAGCCCATTAGGTTTTCACCACAGTATGTATTGAGAAATGTGTATAGCCCCCATAGCTCAGACGGGAGCGTGGTCGACCACTTTACGCTCACGCACACTATTATTACGGCGAGTGTAATTTTAGTTTGGGCTGCGAGTTCAAACGCACAAAGCGGATTTACTTTTTTTGTACCGCGATTGAATTCCGTTAAACAATCTTGCTTTTAATTAGTAAATATTCAATAATGTTTAGTGTGTAGTGTTTGCGAACATAATTATTGTGTGTTTTATAAGCTAAAAGTTACGGACAGTGTCCCTTTAATAATCCTATTGAATCGAGGCTGTTGAATAAGTTTAATGTACGGCATCTATAATATGCATTTATCCTTTATGCTATACGGAGTAATAAGAGAAGGTATGGGGACGTTTGTTTTACATAAATATACAGTGATCTTTAGTCTTTTCGATATAGGGCACAATCACGTTGTTCACAAACCTACAAATCAAAAATGCTAATTTTTATTTTCTGTTTACTGTTAGGTACTAGGAACTATTTGTGAAAAATCAGTGAAAGGAAAGGCATTAAAAATAATGATACAATCAGTAAACCTTTACAATTATATTCACACATTGTATCGCTTAGTATATGGTGTGATGTGGAGAGTTAAGGATGATAGTATTATTAATTGTACAGATAGGTTAGTGATTTGAAATATTGAAGCTATGCAGTTTATACAAGATTCTACCCCAAATATATTCTTAATTTATTCATATATTTTTCCTTTTAGAGAGTGCAATACTGCGTTGTGATTTTGGTTTAAGCTTCGTTTTAATTAAATTACTCTCATCAATATATGTTTTATAATAATTGGGGAATATAAGTTATCATTGGAAAACAAATATACTGATACTGAATCAGTTGAGGAGTACGAGGGCTGTTCAAATAATACGTGGACTTTTTCGATATCGCACTCATTTTTTGACGTAAACCTTTAAGATTCATATATCTTGTAATCCAACTCATAAGAAATCAATTGATTTAAACAAAAAATCGATACCATGTCTAGTTACGTTGCAATGAATAATATAATAGGGCAAGAATCCCATCTATGGAGCAGTCCAAAATGTGACGTCTGTTTTTCGTAACTGCATTTCGGAAATTGCTAAATAAAAGCAAAATCGTCGGCAAAAATACACAAAACTAAAGTAGCATTGTCACTGGTATTCCAAAATTACAATTATGAAATTTTATGAATATTGAACAAGGATAACTATGATAAATATAATTAAGTAGACAAACACTTCCTTGCCTTTAAGTCGAAATTGACGTCTGAAAAAAACACGGAGCACTAAAATGTTAATAAAATATTAAAGAAGGAGAACTTTTAATAAAACAAAAAGTTAAATACAGAAATGAAATGCAAAAACATACAATTTTATAATCTTAAATATTTTTTCAAAATATATATGTTAATAAATTAAGAATACCGATATATTTTCAGTAAACATGCCTTTTGGAATGAATACGCTATTTGTTTTCTAAATATTTTGAATATTTATGCTGATCTCGATCGAATTCGTATGATCTCTTTCCGAAGCTGTGATATACTTATAAAACATGATTATTCAACAACACTGTAACATATTTATTTAATGCAAACCATGAATTATACAATAATCTAACTAAATAACAATTACATCTGTTATTTTTAGCATTTTTCATCGTTTATAAAGATAGGATCTTTTCGGTTTGTAGCATACAAATGACATGCTCCGTGGCGGCCACAGTGGGGTTATTATTAGTTATTGAGTTTGTTACTGACCCCCTACAGAAATATGTGGGGTCAGTAAGATTTATAGGGGCGAGGCAATAGCCGAGTCCCCCTATATATCCGACTGACCCCACATATTTCTGTAGGGGGTCAGTAACAAACCCAATAACTGATTTATTGCATCGAGCACCTTTTATAAGGCAAACACAATATTTAACCCATTTTAATGGAGCGTCATCGTCATTGAGACGTTCGCGCAATTTCGTTGACGTCACGACCGGTAGAGTTTAAAAACGTTATTAATTTACTGAACATGTTTGTTACTAACGCCTAAAAGAACTATTTGGAAATGATTTCTACTTCAAATCGGAATTGTAGTCCATATTGCTTTTATTAGTGACCCTCTATGAAATCTACTGACCCACTATAGAAAAATAGGCGGTCACCACGTGATCGCACTCAACCAATGAGATGCCTAGAATTGTGTGCAAGGTGCAATAAAAAAAACTTGTATTTCGTGAAATCTATTACAAATAATTTTATAATATTTACTGATATGAAAGTGAAAATGTAAACCTTTATTGCTATATAATTCCATTTACTTGATTTATAAAAGTGTAATAATTAAACATGTCCAAGTAATATTTGAACGGCCAGCGTACATGCGAAATCTCATTTTGTTAGGCTAACTTCGTTGTTGGGAAGGCTTAAGCTTTTGAAAACAATGTTCATGTTTTTTAAAAAAAAATTAAATGTATTAAACAAATTAACTGTTTGAGAGCAAAAATAACTGTAACCAGGCATCTCGTAAAATATATGGATTATTCTGTTTTTTTAAGGTTGTGTAAATGAATTCAGTTTGTTAGGATTTTTGTTTTTAATATGTGTTTTCATAAAAGTTTAGGTTACTGGGGTATTCAAGATCAATGCATTTTATTTGCCAATCTGGATATTTTCTTGGAGATTATGAATCCCATACAGTTGTGATTGTTTATGCAAGAGTAGTCGTTCTTTACATAAAACTCCATGATTGTTTATGCAAGAGTAGTCGTTCTTTACATAAAACTCCATGATTGTTTATGCAAGAGTAGTCGTTCTTGACATAAAACACCATGATTGTTTATGCAAGAGTAGTCGTTCTTGACATAAAACTCCATGATTGTTTATGCAAGAGTAGTCGTTCTTGACATAAACCTGTGTGATTGTTTATGCAAGAGTAGTCGTTCTTGACATAAAACTCTATGATTGTTTATGCAAGAGTAGTCGTTCTTTACATAAAACTCTATGATTGTTTATGCAAGAGTAGTCGTTCTTTACATAAAACTCCATGATTGTTTATGCAAGAGTAGTCGTTCTTGACATAAAACTCCATGATTGTTTATGCAAGAGTAGTCGTTCTTTACATAAAACTCCATGATTGTTTATGCAAGAGTAGTCGTTCTTTACATAAAACTCCATGATTGTTTATGCAAGAGTAGTCGTTCTTGACATAAAACACCATGATTGTTTATGCAAGAGTAGTCGTTCTTGACATAAAACTCCATGATTGTTTATGCAAGAGTAGTCGTTCTTGACATAAACCTGTGTGATTGTTTATGCAAGAGTAGTCGTTCTTTACATAAAACTCTATGATTGTTTATGCAAGAGTAGTCGTTCTTTACATAAAACTCTATGATTGTTTATGCAAGAGTAGTCGTTCTTTACATAAAACTCCATGATTGTTTATGCAAGAGTAGTCGTTCTTGACATAAAACTCCATGATTGTTTATGCAAGAGTAGTCGTTCTTGACATAAACCATCCCCGTGTGGTTGCCGGGGTAGAATACAACCACTGCAAACACACCGTCACATGCAGAGGGGTAGGACCCCCCCATTCATATTCATTTTGTCATTTTTTGTTCATGCTTATTAAAGGTCTTCATCATGACCCCTGCATTGTTTCAGGTGCCATCTCGCTCACATCACTAAGAGCAGTGGCAGAAAAACAATAACGTGGCTCCAGCGTAAATGGAGTTTCTACGATAGAATTTGCAGCAACTCTGCAGTTCAGGGTGAGAAGGTTCTAGGCCCATTTTCCATATTTTATCTCGATGTACATGGAAGATGAGCCTGGCATGTTCATGCCTTTAGGCGCCATATAACCTTTTCATGTGTTGGTGCACCTTAAAACCCCAATTCAATCAATTGACATAAACCTGTGTGATTGTTTATGCAAGAGTAGTCGTTCTTCTAAAAACTCTATGATTGTTTATGCAAGAGTAGTTGTTCTTTACATAAAACTCCCTGATTGTTTATGCAAGAGTAGTCGTTCTTGACATAAAACTCCATGATTGTTTATGCAAGAGTAGTCGTTCTTGACATAAAACTCCATGATTGTTTATGCAAGAGTAGTCGTTCTTGACATAAACCTGTGTGATTGTTCATGCAAGAGAAGTCGTTCTTTCCTTAAACCTGTGTGATAATATATGCAAGAGTAATCATTCTTTACATAAACCTGTGTGATTGTTTGTGAAAATGTGATAATTTTTTACATAAAACTGTATGATTGCTTTTGCAAAAGTAGTCAGCTACAATTTACTTCCATGTGTAAATCTTTCCAAAAACTATCAAGTGCATCCAGATATTTATCAAACAGCCCTCATAGTTTAAATTGCAAGAGAGAAAGTTGTTAAATTAAACTTTACTCAGCTTTTACAAAATGATGTATTGATATTGATTGTATATTGATTTTCGCTGACATAATTTGTACTTTTTTAAACAGATTTTTACCCTGTCTACACACGATCATTATACTTGTATTTTTGTACCATATCGTAGCTTAACGTCTGTCTTCCAGTTTTTATTCAGTGCTGTAATGGATTTAAAACAAAATAGAAATCTTGAAGTTTTAATCAAGCATTACAATTAGCCTTTTGATTTATTAATCCAGTATCGCCTGTATCCAGTATCGCCTGTATCCAGTATCGCCTGCACTTTAAACTTGCATGCATATAATTAAGTACAAATTTGGGTTTTCAGCTTTTCTTTGTTATTTTACCATAGGTTTGAATATATTATTGGTACAATATAATCAACAGTTAGTTGCAAAAACTGCTTTGTACTATTCGTATAAATAATATTAATGATTGAACAAATGCAATTTTTATGAAAAACTAACAAGTTTTACAAAAATGAAGATTGCCGAGTTCCTTTAAATGTAATGTGTTGTTAAACTCTCATTCTGACTGGTTGCATAGCCTCGGTATACTGGATTTGACTTGTCCGTCCGTCTGTCTGTCCGTAGATGCAATTTTGTCCGATCAGTAACTTTTGTTAGGAATGAGGTATTGCGACGAAACTTGCAGGGTACGTAGGTAGCTTATATGATAAGGAAGCTTGGGATTGCAATTAGGGTTACTGGGAATAGGTCATTGTGACTAAAAATAGAAAATGGTTTCCGCTCAAAAACTTTTGTTAGGAATGAGGTATTGCGATGAAACTTGCAGGGTAGGTAGCTTATATGGAAAGGAAGCTTGGGATTGCATTTGGTGTCACTGGGGTCAAGGTCAAGGTTACTTAAATCAGAACAAGAGAGCCTGATCGCTCTACTTGCTATATGGAGCATGTGGTAGGGAACACTACAATGCTATTCTAGGCTTGGTACTGATCATTTCTGCCAAGTTTCACTGAAATCCAGCCAGGGGTTCGGAAAAAATAGTCTGGATAAAGTTTGTTCATAATGGGCCATAACTCTGTCAAAAATAATTCAACCGGAACATGTCAAGGTCAAGGTCACTGTTACTAAAAATAAAAATAAAGTTTCCTCTTGATAACTTCAGTTGGGAATGAGATATTCGCTATGTAGGTACTTTATATGTAAAGGAAGCTAGGATTGCATTTGGAGTCACTGAAGTCAAATGCAAGGTCACTGTTACTAAAAATAGAAAAACGGTTTCCCCTCGGTTTTGTGGCATTTCCACGTTCCTTGTTGATTTGACTATTATTCCCCAGCAAAATGATCATACCCTCTAAAAGAAGACTTCATTATTACATTTATAAATATTAGGTAAGACAGTCTTATTATTTTCCCAATTCTGCATTCTTCTGCATATTTAGCACCTACATAACCTTTTAAATATCAGTTACAGAAAAGAAAAGAAAACATGGTTAATAATTTTAATTGTAAATTAAACAATTCATAACTTTCACATCTGGTCAACTTCCGGTAGGTTGAGATATTCAGTAGGTGAAAATAAAGGTGTTTACTCGGACTTTATCCTCAAATCTATATGAAAAATGAAAACATTAGACCATGATTTAAACTAAATGTATCCATATTGGTGTTTTAAAATCAGACAACACCAAAAGAAGATACGTAGATGTACACAAAAAATAAAGCTTTTAATATAATTATCACTACAAACTAGTTTTATAAAGGGCTAAAGTCAGTTGAGCACCAACGATACACACCGAGTTTACCCCCTACCAGAATGTGGAGGTCTTTTATTATATTGATCACTGATTGGTCAAATTATTTTGATGATGTCATGTGAAAGTTATGAATTAGACCATAGTCATCAGACCATAAGTGTGCCTTAGCTTTATATGGATGTTTTATATGGCTTTTCCTTTTATAATAGTGATCTTATGAGGTTGTGCCTGCGTTTATACGAATATATTTGTAAATGTTTTGTACGGATTTTAAAAGGGTATTTCACTACTTCATCTTTAATTGACCTCAAATTTGTTTTAAATATTTATTCAATTAACATTTGTTTGTAATTGAATCAACATGCTAGCAAAATTAAATGGAATAATTTCGTATGTTATAAAGAATCCAGAATAATTTTATGTGTTATACAGAATAATTTTATATGTTATACAGAAGCCAGAATAATGTTGTACGTTATACAGAAGCCAGAATAATTTTATACGTTATACTTATACAGAAGCCTATGGGCTCTTATACATTCGACTATTTTTTCGACAGTTGTCTTTCAGAGGAGGAATAGTATATCAATGAAGCAGTCTATATGAATGTAAAAGCTATAGAATTGTATCTAGTGTGTTTTGAGGGACCTCCAAACTCGACGTTCTCGAATAATTCGGCCATCCTTAAAACATTGGCCTACTCACTAAAAATGCAGATACCCAACTTTTTTTTTATTTTTAAGCATTTATGTAATTTTTAGCTCTACTGATCAGAGATCAGCAGAGCTTATGCCGTGGTGCGGCGTCCGTCGTCTGTCTGTCCGTCCGTCTGTCAACTTTTTTTTGTAGCGACTTCTTCTCTGAAACTGCTGAATGGATTTTCATGAAACTTTACAGAAATGTTGCCCATGAAGTCTAGTTGATCCTAGCAAAAATTCATGTTGATGTGAAATCCAGGATGGCCGCCAGATCTAAAAATAGGTTTTTAAAAAACAAGTTTGTAGCGACATCTTCATGAAAACTATAAGTGATATTGATATGGGACTTTTTCTAAAATGATCAGCATGACATGATGTTGGTCCTTGTCGAAAATCGTTTTGATTCGACGTTAAACATGGCTGCCAGCGGCCATCTTTGTTTACATAGAGTTATATAATGAAAACTTGTAGCAACTACTCCTCTGAAACTACTTGACGGATTTTCATGAAACTTCACAGGAATGTTGCTCTTGATGTCTAATTGATCCTAGCAAAATTTCAGGTCGGCCGGAAATTCAAGATGGCCGCCATGGCTAAAAATAAATTTTCAAAATACAAGTTTGTAGCGACTACTTCTTGAAACTACTTGACAGATTTTCATGAAACTTTACAGGAATATTGCTCTTAATGTCTAATTGATCCTAGCAAAATTTCAGATCGGCCAGAAATTCAAGATGGCCGCCACAGCCAAAAATAGATTTTTAAAAAAGAAGTTTGTAGCGACTACGTCTTGAAAACTATAAGTGATATTGATATGGGACTTTTTGTAAAATGATCAGCTATGACATGATGGTTATAAGAGTCAAACATTATTTTGATTCGACGTTAAACATGGCTGCCAGTGGCCATCTTTGTTAACATAGAGTTATATGATGAAAACTTGTAGCGACTATTCCTGTAAAACTACTCGACGGATTTTCATGAAACTTCACAGGAATGTTGCTCTTTATGTCTAATTGATCCTAGCAAAATTTCAGGTCGGCCGGAAATTCGAGATGGCCGCCACGGCTAAAAATAATTTTTCAAAAAACAAGTCTGTGGCGACTACTTCCTGAAATCAAAATCAATCAGTAGAGCTTCAAGGTCATTGACCTCTTGTTATTTTTTATTTTTAGATCACCTGAGCCGAAGGCTCAAGGTGATCTATTGGCATCACTCTTCGTCCGTCGTCCATCCGTCGTCCGTCCGTCGTCGTCGTTAACTTTTGCTTCAAATGCCTTCTCCTCAGAAACCGCTTGGCCACTTTTGACCAAACTTCACGTGGATGATCCATAGATAAACGTTTTTTAGATTTGTTAAAATTAGGTCTGCGCAACATCCAAGATGGCCGCCATTACCATATATGGTCGAAACCTTAAAAAATCTTCTTATCAAGAACCGCTGGACAGATTTTGACAGTTTTTCTTTTAAGATGATCGCCAACGCCTAGACTATCAAGTTTGTTCAAATGAAGTTCCCGGGGAAAAAATGACCTTGCCCCGGGGGTCCAAAGTTTGTATATTGGGATTTTGCATGTTTTTCATAGTATTATATAGGAAAAAAAAAAAATCTTCTTCTCTGAAACCACAATGCACAGAGCTTTCGTGTATTACATGTAGCATCAGCTTATGGTCAAATGGTTTGTTCAAATGGTGACCTTGGTGTCAAATTTGGCCCCGTCCCGGGGGTCACAGTTTTACATAGACTTATATAGGGGGGGGAAAAAAAATCTTCCTCTCCGAAACCACAAGGCACAGAGCTTTCATGTATTACATGTAGCATCAGCTTTACATAGACTTATATAGGAAAAAAATTAAAAAATCTTCTCTGAAACTACAAGAGCCAGAGGTTAAATATTTTGCATTTATTGTAAGATTATGGTCCTTTACCAAGTTTGTTCAAATGGTGACTCTGGGGTCACATTTGGCCCCGCCCCAGCGGTCACATGTTTTACATAGATTTATATAGTAATTTTTTTTAAAAAATCTTCTTCTCTGAAACTACAAGAGCCAGAGGTTTAATATTTACATTTACTATGAGCTTATGGTCCTTTACCAAGTTTATTCAAATGGTGACCTTGGGGTCACATTTGGCCCTGCTCCAGGGGTCACATGTGTAACATAGACTTGTAAAGGGAAAAACTTAAAAAATCTCCTTCTCTGAAACCACAAGGCACACATGTAGCCCTGGGGTCACATTTGGCCATGCCCCAGGGGTTACACTCTAGCACCTTCATTTTGTATTTGATCTTTACCAAACTTTGTCGGTGTCTTTATATCAATGATGTTAACACAACAGAGGCCACATTTCTTGAACAATCTTAACTAAACTTGCACAGATTGTATATGACTGAGATTTCGAAGAAGTTCAATAATGGGCCAGTACTCAGGTGATCGATATAGGGCCATCTTGGCCCTCTTTTACATTTTTTAGCATCGTGTTGCAAATAGCTACGTTTTGTAAAATGCTTTCAACGCTGTCAGAGGACTAGGTAAAACAAAAAGTCATATCTACCTACCCAATTAAAACAATTAAGGACAGCCTTGCAGGTGGTTTTTGTGGGGAGCTGCCAAAGTTACAAATTTATTGTCACTTGTCAGTGATCCCCTCTTGTGAATATGCCTCTCACAAAGGTATCTTGCATTTCCACATTTGCATTTGAGGCAGTAGCCACATTTGCGTTTCAGGCAGTAGCCACATTTGCATGGGAATCACAAGTGTTGTGTTCCACGTTTGGTCCGATAACATCCTGCCTACCTCATACATGTAGCATTTTAGTCCACAATATAGTTTATAGATTTGTGCAGACTATCATATTTTATAGAAAATAAAGCATAACAAAGACCTATATATATTTGTTTTCTGTTGTGTTTACTACGTATCTCACCAACAAGTCCCAGTATGCATTGTGTGTTTGAAGTGTTGTACAGAATTTGTTTCTGCAATGCTTATATAATGGCATTAATAGCTATATATACATACACAAAGAGAAGCTGTATATCTTTGCAACAAAAGCATCAAATGGATATAAAAAGACTGCAGAAACATTTTCAACAAGAAATGTCACTAAGTGACAAATGACCCCAAAGTGACTTTTGACCTCTAAGTGTGACCTTGACCTTGACCTTGGAGCCACGTACCTGGGTTTTGTGCGCGACACGTCGTCTGGTTGTGATGAGCACTTGTGCCAAGTTATTTGAAAATCCGTCCAGGAATGCAAAAGTTATTGACCGGACACAATTTGACCTTTGACCTCAAAGTGTGACCTTGACTTTGGGGCCACAGACCTGGCTTTGTGCGCTTCACCTCATCATGGTGTTAGAGTTACTGTCAAGACACAATTTGATTTTTGATCTCTGTGACCTTGACCTTGGAGCCACGGACCTGGTTTGTGCAGGACACATCATGTTGTTGTGGTGAGCACTTGTGCAAAGTTTCAAGGAATGCCAGAGTTATTCACCAGACAGGATTTGACCTCTAAGTGTGACCTTGACCTTAGAGCCACGGACCTAGATTTTGTGTGCGACACATGTTGTTGTAGTGAGCACTTGTGCCAAGTTATTTCAAAATCCGTCAAGGAGTGCCAGAGTTATTGACCGGACACGATTTGACCTTTGAACTCTAAATGTGACTGACCTTGACGCCACGGACCTGGGTTTTGTGCATGACACGTCGTCTTGTTGTGGTGAGCACTTGTGCCAAGTTATTTGAAAATCCGTCCATTATAGTCAGAGTTCTTAACCGGACATGATTGTGGGTATGAACGAATGAACGGACGGACGGACGGACAGTGCGACTACTATATGCCACCCTTTGGGGGCATAAAAAAAGGGTGCATAAAAATATCCCCTTTTTGTGTGACCTTCTTAGCTATGTAGGTATCACTTTGTCTGTTGTTTACCACCACATTTTAACCTGCATCCTAGCATTGGCCATAGCTTAAAAAGTATTCGCTTATGTTCACACACATCTTCATCTTACCCCAAGGAATGCTGTTACAATTACTCATTTCATTTCAGAAGTTATGCCTGTTATCATAAAACTCTAACCTAGCTCATAACTTGACAAAATATTGACCTATGGTCATGAAACTTTACACAGTTTTTCCTTATCAATTATTCAAAGCCACAGCACATGTTCTATAACCCAATTTTATCATAAAGACATATGCCCCCATTTCTTTAAACTGAACTAAGCAACCAAAACCTTCACAACTTGAAAAGTAATAATTTCACCTTTTTTTCAAAGAAAATTCATCACACATATTCATCTTTACCCAAAATATTTATCCGCTATAATAAAGACCCATAAGTAAGCCCAGGCAGGCAACACAAGTGTTCCGAGGAACACCCCTCTAATTTATTAGTTTGTACATCTGTGATGCTCATTATTTAGATTCAAAAGGCCATCGCGCTTACATGTACATAGGAACAACTTGTGTAAAATGAGAAGATTATGTCTGTGGCTGGTGGGGTGGAGGTGAAAAGATGCTTTCTGTTTGGGGGTGGAGGGGATTGTTTTTGTGTACACAACACGACAACCAAGTAATCTAGGTCAATGTAACAGTAGGGAATCCAAATAAAATCTGACAATTTGTATCAATTTGTTCAGTGTAATTTTCATATACACAACAGATTATACATTGTACAAATACAAATCTAATACGGATTGAAGATGATAGAATGGGGATGAGACATACAGGCACTAGAACTAGATACTAATAGACATTATAAATAGATAAAATCTGTGAAATAAAGTACATCTATTTACATTACAATGCATATGGTATAGTATGCATGGCTTCAACTGTAGAAGTATAAGCACATATATATTCAACACAGTTTACACAAAGCAGTTTTTATCGAGTGTATTGGAGGTATAAATAGAGGATCTTATGAGTGACTGTTTAATACTGACTTTACTAAACAAGCTGGTTAAAATATGCGAGGCCGAGTCCAGCATCATATCAGTTTTATCCAACAAGTTTAATAAATTCAATATTAAATAGGCATGAATGTGAGATTCTATTTATCACAGAACTCCAAAAAAGCCTCATAAGGAACATTTTTATTGTAGCTCGCTTGTAACTTCTTATATATAACCAGACATATTAATAAACAGATAGGAAACTTCCTATCTTAACCAATAACCAAAATATCACGCGGCACCTTAACTTTTCATAAAAGATTCATAGTGAATAGCAAAATGGGATTATAATAATTTATGTTTATTTTCAAAAAAAGAACTTGTATAAAAAGATGTTTTAAGTTAAAAATGTCTTCATTTCTCTTAAAAATCAAGGTTTTGACATAGTCAAAGTTTCCATCCTTTTTTTGCTCTAAATGTAAGAGAAAGCAAAATACTATCATTGGAAAGAAAATTAAATTTGTGATGGGATTTGGCATGAATGAAACTTGTATCTATAAAACTCTTCATCATATGTTGTGTGTTTAAAGTTGGGAAATATTTTGTGAGATTTTCACACTGCCACGTGAAATTTAGATAATTTTCGTAGTGTCCAATCTATTTGTTATTAGGTCTGTGATATAACATTGGTTGATGATGTCGTATATTTGTATGATGACATCGTATGTTCACTCGGTCTTCTCTGTACGCCGTCGAACAATGGAACTTCGTCAATTTCCATAATCAAATATTTTAAACGGTTACATAAATCGACCAAGTTGAATGGAAAGGACCCAATGATAATTGGACTTTCATTTGCATATTTATTTCACCTTAATATGATTAAATACATCATGGCTTTATTACACTCACAAACTGCAAGTTATGTGATAACATTATGTACAGAACAGAAATATTGATGTATGTTTATTCCTCACTTTAAAGGCAGAATATGCTTATTAAAATGAAACAGCTGAAGTTTTGGGAAGTATAATAACTTTGGGAATTAAGCAATCCAATAAATAGAATAAAATAAAACTTCGCAAACTAAGCCAAACAAATTGTTTCAATACCATATCGCTAAATCTCATGTAAACTAATGCACCAATACATTTTTGTCCCATGAACACTGCACTTATGACGTCAACAATGGCTAAATATTTTGCATTACTACTGACCTGAATTTTTTCAATTAATGTGTGCGGACATTGTGTGATTTAATGCCAATCAATCATATAAGTTTAAAATGTACATATTGTGGCTTTAACTGTAATGATCAATGATATCTAAACATATCAACGTTACAATAATGATTAAGTTCATGTCAACTCTCAATTATATTCAGTCTTTGTAGAATTAATGATTGTGCAAGATTTACTAAATTATACACAAATCAGACTTAAAATGTGTCCATGATTTTGGTCGATATTACAGATCTCTAAATTCCTCCAATAATAAAACATTATTTCTTTTCTGCAATATTCCTCATGAGAACTTCTTCGTTTTCTCCCTAACGCCTTATACACACGTCAAACTTGTTACTTGATAACTAAGCATATAATCAGTTTACAGAACTGATTTTGTGTCACACTTCATTCACTCCAAGGACTTCAAACCCTTAAGATGCCACATGCTGAACACGTTCGAGACGTTCTGTATCAACTTATGTTCTAAATCAGATGTGTATGTAATGGTCAACAATGTGAGAATGGTTCCTGGTTCCATCTGGTCCAATAATACTGGTCGAAGTATCCAAACAAGCATGTTATGAAAACGAATAAATTGCTTTGATCTATTGCTTTTGGCAGGACAGTCTTTCGTTGCTTCCAAATTTCCTGATGCATCATCTTGCTTTGTGTTGCAGGTGCAGCGATTTTGAAGCAGTGTTTCTCCTTTAAAAGAACTGGCAAGAGTACCGAAATATGGCATTAAAGACATTCTTTAATAGCAATTGCTTGCATTAAGATGTAATCATAGTTATGGTGTTGCCATGGTTACCATATCATGCCTCCGCAGCATGTTTATACACTGCGTGATAAGCGTTCCTCAATAAAGCATACGGGAAACACGATTCCAGCAGATCCATAGTCAAAAATGGAGATTCTTGAACAACCTAAAATGAAGTAAAAATATCGAGTTAAGGTACAGAATTCTTACACTGGGTACAATGAAATATACCTGTTCTTTTCCAAAGATGTTTAAAGAAATCTACATACATGTACTCTATGTACAGTGTACAGATACTCTTTCTACATACACGTCCTCTATCTACAGTGTACAGATACTCTTTCTACCTACATGTCCACTATCTACAGTGTACAGATACTCTTTCTACCTACATTGTCCTCTATCTAAAGTGTACAGATACTCTTTCTACCTACATGTCCTCTATCTACAGTGTACAGATACTCTTTCTACCTACATGTCCACTATCTAAAGTGTACAGATACTCTTTCTACCTACATTGTCCTCTATCTACAGTGTACAGATACTCTTTCTACATACATGTCCTCTATCTACAGTGTACATATACCCTTTCTACCTACATGTCCACTATCTAAAGTGTACAGATACTCTTTCTTCCTACATGTCCTCTATCTACAGTGTACAGATACTCTTTCTACCTACATGTCCTCTATAGTGTACATATACTCTTTCTACCTACATGTCCTCTATCTACAGTGTACATATACCCTTTCTACCTACATGTCCACTATCTAAAGTGTACAGATACTCTTTCTACCTACATGTCCTCTATCTACAGTGTACATATACCCTTTCTACCTACATGTCCACTATCTAAAGTGTACAGATATTCTTTCTACCTACATGTCCTCTATCTACAGTGTACAGATACTCATTCTACCTACGTCCTCTATCTATAGTGTACATATACTCGTTCTACCTACTTGTCCTCTATCTACAGTGTACAGATACTCTGTCTACATACATGTCCTCTATATATAGTGTACATATACTCTTTCTACCTACATGTCCTCTATCTACAGTGTACAGATACTCTTTCTACCTACATGTACTCTATCTATAGTGTACATATACTCTTTCTACCTACATGTCCTCTATCTACAGTGTACATATACTCTTTCTACCTACATGTCCTCTATCTACAGTGTACAGATACTCTTTCTACCTACATGTCCTCTATCTATAGTGTACATATACTCTTTCTACCTACATGTCCTCTATCTACAGTGTACATATACCCTTTCTACCTACATGTCCTCTATCTACAGTGTACATATACCCTTTCTACCTACATGTTCTCTATCTACAGTGTACAGATACTCTTTCTACCTACATGTCCTCTATCTACAGTGTACAGATACTCTTTCTACCTACATGTACTCCATCTACATGTATGAGTTTAAATTTGTGTATGATTAAATCAAAAAAGTTAAAATGTAATCAAGTTAGTTCACAAAGAACATTCCTAGAATTCAAGCCTGCTGAAGAGAAGACCTTTGCATGCATAAATGTAACAAACTCTGTGAGCAACTGAATTGTGGGTGCAACAGGAAATAGGGGTAAAACATGAAGCAGCCATCAACATATTTATCACACTTTGAGCAGAACATTTTAGACTGTAGCAGGTTCTAGTGGTTTGCAAACACAAGTCTCATGGTTTTGTAAAACTTAGTTTCATGACTACTGCCCCAGTGTTTGTAAACACTAGTTTCATAACTATTGCACCAGGGTTTGTAAACATGTCTCATGGATCTGTTAACACTAGTTTCAGGACTACTGCACCAGGGTTTGTAAACACAAGTGTCATGGGTTTTTTAACACTAGTTTCATGACTATTGCACCATGGTTTGTAAACATGTCTCATGGGTTTGTTAATACTAGTTTCATGACTATTGCACCAGGGTTTGTAAATACAAGTATCAAGGGTTTGTTAACTCTAGTTTCATGACTATTGCACCTGATTGTAAACATGTCTCATGGGTTTGTTAACACTAGTTTCTGGACTATTACAACAGGGTTTGAAAACACGTTTTTTTACTATAGCACCAGTACATACCTTGTCCAGCAACAGGTACACAGACTCCCTGTTCTTCACGGCTTCCTTCTCACTTTCCTGTCCCAGACGTAATAGACTAGAGGAAGCCAGCTGTAATTTAGAATGGACGCAACAGTAAAATCCTGTTCAACACATGCCATAGGCTACCATTAGACATTATTTTGATTATTCATATTAAAACATTCACTTGGTATCGCATTATTGGAGTTGGAAATCTGTGGCTTTTTCATCCCAAGAGCTAAATGGGTCTATCTATAGATAAGCAAAGTGGATATATTTAAAGATGAGCAAAGTAGGTATATTTATAGATGAGCAGAGCGAGTCTATATATAGATGAGCTAAGTGAGTTTTATTTATAGATGAGCAAAGGGTCTATGAACAGATAAACAAAATGGGTTCTATTTATAGGCAAGCAAAGTGGATATATTTAAAGATGAGCAAAGTTGGTATATTTATAGATGAGCTAAGTGAGTTTTATTTATAGATGCAAAAGGTCTATGTATAGATAAACAAAACGGGTTCTATTTATAGATAAACAAAATGGGTTCTATTTATAGACAAGCAAAGTGGGTCTATTTATAGACAAGCAAAGTGGGTCTATTTATAGACAGGCAAAGTGGGTATATTTATAGGTGAGCAGAGTGGGTCTATTTAGACTGAGGCACTTACCGCTAAGAACTCCTGTAGCCTCTGTTCTGTATCCCCAGGTCCATGTATAGAGAACAGGGCACCAGCTAACTGATTAATGGCCTTTGCCAGGCAGTGACTATTGTTTAGATGACCTGAAGGATAAGATAAACTGGTCACAAATTATATCTACAGAGTTGTATGTATTTAGGCACCACAGTACATATTTAAACAATTCAGCTTACTTAAATATACAGTACTTATATCTTTATATCTTTGCCAGGAGCAATATTTGGAATGTTTAAAAAAAAAGAAAATAATTTCTAAATGTAAAGGAAGAAATAAGAAAGACATAGTACACCTGTCCAATCAAGATGATACAATCTAATGACATCCTCAGGCTTTTGCTAGAACATATCTTTTATTTTAAAAATGTTGTAATTCATGTTAAAAATGACATATCAATCAAACTATAGTGGTAGCACTGTGTCATTGTATTTTTTGGTCTAAATTTGAATTCACAATATATTTTGAACGAAATCTGACATAACCTGCTATAAATAATCCAGGTGTGTAACCTAGAATAGCCCATATTACTGTGAAAAATGAACTCCCTTGTAAATAAGGTGTACTTTTTAGGCTCATTCATTATGTTTAGGCTCGTCAGAATACAAAATATAATTATTTGTCAATTTTAAGTCAGATCCCTCACTCCCACAAAAAAAGCCTCATGTACCGTCTTTAATGTACATACCTTCAATGGAAGCCTTGAAGAAGGATTGTTCAAATCTGGCCAACTTTGGTATAGACACGGCAATAAACACCATCAATAAACAAGCTATGTCATATTCACTCTCGGGATGTTCTGGAATAAAAACAAATTTCAATGGTTGTGTTTGTGTAGTTCTAAGGTTTAAAGTCCCACCACCTTTTAACCAGTAGGACATCAATGGTGTAGACACACTGTCATTGCCGTAACTATATCTTATAAGAGAGATTATTGTGTCCATCAGAAATATGCTGGAGCCACTCAACTTCAAATATAACATTACAGAGGTTGCCTACATGAGCTTGAAGTGAACATCCTTACAATGATTCGATCATGATAAAATAGATACATGTATGTGTATACTGTATCAAAACTATATCTACTTTTTTAAGGGAAATAACTCTGTAATGCCTACTTTCATTACTCATTCTCAAATCATCCAATATTTCATATAAGCAAACCTTAGTTTTAATGAGTAAATTCGACGCGTACTGAATTATGACTTATAATAAATCTAATACAAGAAGTTGAATGTGTGCTTTGTGGGACTTTTCCACATCTTATTAAAGCAAACACTTCAAATCAAATCTGTAAAAATCAAAAACTATTTACTAGAGTAAGGCCAGACCAATTTGATGACTTGGATTACGGATTTTTTCCCCGAAATTTGAAGTTAGGAGGAAGGAATAATAAAAAAATTAATAATAATAGTAAAAATAATAATAAAATAATCTGGCACACGTGCATATTTCAACTAAGAAAAAGACACCTGACAGATAACCAAAACCATATGTGATGTACCAAACAAACTTTACTACAGAGACAAAAGAATAAAATGCAGTGTATCAAGCAATAACTGAGTGGTACATTTGAAATTGAACGCTGAAAATTGAACACACACACACGCACGCATTCAAACTGTACGGAGTATTAAAACATTATGACAATACCTTCATCATAATATAAATCAAGACTAGTTTTCAAAGACATCATAATATAAATCAAGACTAGTTTTCAAAGACATGAACTATACATGTACGTTCAACTGTCAGACTAGAACTTGTAAAACTACAACTATTAAATACCTGAATACATGATCAATTTAATATCTACCCCCACCCCCATCTCCCTCTCAAACACACTCGCATCCCTAGGCTATGACACACACACATGCACACACACAAACACATGTACGCACACACACATGCACGCACGCACGCACGCACGCAAACTGTTTGGAGCAGGGTTCAAACTAGGCCTGGATTTTAGGGAGAAGTGACCTCCCTCCAAAGAAAATAGAGAGAAGTGACCAAAAATTAGGGAGAAGTGAGGAAGACATGATCTTTTAAATTAAGCGCGCAATCGGTTATTTTTAATTATTAACTGATATACATGTATACACCCCATTGGTTATAACCTTTTGATTATTTAAGAGCATGCTAGCTGTTTCAAATTAAATGTGTTTATTAAGATTATTCACACTCACAGGCACTCTTTACTTATTATACTGTAACTATAGAAGGAAGGACTGAGAGAAGAATTAATATAAATATATTGCATGTATCTTTATTTATTCATATTTCTATCAATTTGTATGGAGTTCTATGAAGGGTGTAAATATGATTCTCAAACTTCTTCCTAAAAGGCTTATTCCTCATTAAGACCTATAAGACCAATTTATGTGTTTTGTTTCCCAATTTGTATTAGCTAAAAACAATATTTAATAAAAAAATGTATTTCCTCCATCCAAACTTATGTACCTATCCGAACTACTATGACACCGCACTTTTCCGGAAGTAAAATATTGCCGAAAATTCAGTAGAAATGTCATCTATTATTAACTCTTTTTCATGCATTTGTTTGTTTGGAATGCCAAAAGGTCCGTTTTATCAAACAATTAAGAAAACACAACTGTAATCATTATTTGGTGGTATCATTTAATCACCCCAGGTCAATTAACTTCAGATTGTTGTTTCGTTTCGATCACGTTTTCAACACGCACTTGTCTAACTGTAACGGAACCTACGATTGGTCAATTGTTCAGTTATACGCAATCTCATTGGATAAGACGTGTGTATTCCCTGTACAGTCTAATTTGTAAACAAAAAATGGCGAGGTGCGAAGATATCATAGTTGTAGGAAAGTATGCTCCCCGCGGGGTTTCTGCTGTGATCGATCAAAGCAATTAGCATAATCCCTTCCCAGAGATGTCTACGCCTGTTCTAAGACATAAACAACAGGTCAATTAAAGGACTGGTTACACTTCGCTTGAGGGCGGGAAAAAAGCGAAGTGGTCAATCTGAAGGCGACAATATTTGCCGTCGGCTAAAAAAAAAGCGAAGTCTTAAAGTTGCATATATGTTATTTAAGCTGCATGTATGTGTTACCTAGTTCTGACATCGTTCAGACCAAGAGATTAGTGTCCATAGTTCTGACATCGTTCAGACCAAGAGATTAGCATCCATAGTTCTGACATCGTTCAGACCAAGAGATTAGCATCCATAGTTCTGACATCGTTCAGACCAAGAGATTAGCATCCATAGTTCTGACATCGTTCAGACCAAGAGATTAGCATCCATAGTTCTGACATCGTTCAGACCAAGAGATTAGCATCCATAGTTCTGACATCGTTCAGACCAAGAGATTAGCATCCATAGTTCTGACATCGTTCAGACCAAGAGATTAGCGTCCATGAAAACACGCAAGCCTCAAAATTTAGGCACATAAATTCATATAAATTTCGGAAATTTCCAGGGTCGGGTGAAAAAATAATTATTTTTATTTTTTCACTTTTTTCACTTTTGAAGTTCGGCGGGTCCGTAATCCAAGCTATCAAATTGGTCTGGCCTAACTGTGTCCATCTGTAATTTTCAATAATCAATGCTATGTGTCAATTTTGCTCATTGTCAGCTCACTTCAAATTTAACGAAATAAACCTTCAAATCAATATCTGGTGAAAATCTGAACCCATTTGAAATTATCATGGCTGCAAGCTGAAATTTGCTTATTTTTCAAGAATCCAGAGCGATAAATATGTATCACCATGCATCAATTTTGCCCACTGTCGAACTCCTTCAAGATCTAAACAGAACATTCTATCATACTTGGTGAATTTCCGAAACTAGCTATAAAAGTTATCAAGTTTGTAAGAATGAGCAAACCGAAGACAGCAGACGACGACAGATATGGCCAGTGGAACTGAAACATATATTAGCAAATTCAACTATACACACATTTATAAAAGTACTGAAGTTTGTATAACTCACCATTTTTTTGTTGCCGTAGTACCTGCACCAGGATTGGGTCAATACTACACGGTAGACCCGCGGCAGACGCCAACTCACTCACCACCTGGTAACGACGCAAGTTGACAATTAAGACATACTCTACTGTTACAGGAGAGGTAAGTTGCTACTTTTTAATTCCTAAACATACTGTAAAATTGGTAATAATACTGTAACAAACTGTAATATTGGCACCAGTCAAAACAATTTGTTTTTTGTTTGTTTGAATGGTGACATCATTTGTAGCACATGTTAGGCCATGTATCAATTGTCATAATTCATATGTCAATTCTTTCCTTTTTTTTCTCTTCAAAACAGAGCACTGAAGTAATGCTATGAGGTAATGTGTTTCCTAGAGAAGATGGAATCTGTTGTGAACTTGAAATCTAATTTATCAGGATTGCACGCATATTTCCCATAATTTCTTGACCCTCTGAAACTAACATGACTCAATGTGAGCTGTCCAGCAGACGGCAATTTTATGGAAGGGAAACACTACTCCTCATTTAAATGTATCGTGATTTTAAGGTATTTATGCACATGTTACCCACTGCATCACTGACATCAGTATCACACCAGCACCAGAAAATAACTCCAATAATGATTACAATGCTGCAACAAATGTAGTGTGTAGTATGGTCAGTGTCAGAAAATTCCAAGATATTACCTCAAGGAATAGGTACAATTTTATGGGAAGTAAAATAGGCATCTGTGAGAGGGACCTACCCATTGTTTAAATAACTTGGGATGATGACATGGTGACAACAACAACAGACAACATGCAAAATAATTATTAAATAAATCATATCAAGTTAAAAATTATTGACAAAAGTTGTACAGATAGATGTATGCAAATGCTGACATTATCAAAGGATAAAAATCATCAAAAAATCTGTCATGGGTATCTCGGCAAGGGAATTCCAACAAGAGTTATAACATGCAGTAATTGGGACATAGTCCTACCATCATTCAGTAATTGGGACATAGCTCTGCCATCATTCTGTCATTGGGAAACAGACCAGACATCATTTAGGCCAGAGTTTTTTAATTGTTTCGGTTCTCAAACCCTCCGACCCTAAGTTTTGCAAAAATTCAAAAACAAATTCAAAAAAAGTTTTCGCTATTAATTATTTGTTCACCCATTTCAAACAACTAAATTATCATGTTTAAAAATTAACGTAAAATCAGAAGATCACGTTATATATTTGTTCAGGTCCATTTTATGTTTTACAATGTGACTTAACACCATTACAAGATACACAATTATAAAGGCTCAGACTTTTTTTGATTTTTTTTCCTCCTCCTGTGGAACTTTTTCCGAAAAAAAACTGAGAACCAAAAAAATGAAAAACTCTGGCCTAAGTAATTGGGACATAGTTCCTTTCTTTTTAACTATGGGAAAACATAAGCAACTACAACTAGCCACACATCAGAGGCACTGTGTAGCCCCTCCTAGAGAAAGTGGGTACAGGAGTTCATGAACATCATACTCTGCCTATACTCTGTCTATAAATAAAATGCTCTAGTTATTTTACAAGCCTGGGAGATAGACAGTACACGGTTTATGCCCCCTTCGGACAGACAAAGCAGTAGGAACAAGTGACTTGGGCAATCTCAAGAGCACACTATACTGCAGCTGCATCTTGACATTAAATAAAGGGTTCAACACGAATAAGGTATAAAGTAACGCAAGAACTGCGTAGAAGATGTCCAGTCATTTCACCCCAACTCCATCATTTAATCTATGTGTATTTTATCTTACTGCTACATTTGCAGTTTATGCATGTATGGCTAAACTTTTCTTTTTCTCTTTTTTTATAAATACTGTAACTTGATCAAAATATTGGGGAACGCTGGTGGTTCTACCCAAGTGCCCGCCCATGCATGACAATTGCCAGGAGGAGCACCTGGGGTCTTCCCCTACCAATGGAAGCTGGAGAGTCGCCATTTGATCTTAGCTTTTGTGCGACTATAAAATCCAATTCAATTCAAAATATTGGACCATGTATTACTATGTGCTAAGTAAAGTTGTCTGCTAACAATGTTTCTGCATGGAAGTTGTCAACCCGCAAATAGCTTTAGTCCTTCTTTATTGTTTTGGTCTCACACCAGTTTAACACCAACTTAGCCTTCAGTTTAAACATACGCAAGATTTCCCCCCAAAAAAGGCTGTGTAAGTCTACTTCAATATTTTTTACAATAGAAATAATAAAATATCTTACTAAATTTCAAGACAAAATACTTATTTTCAACATAGAACATATGTTTAAGAGTGGTCTATAGACACACATATCCTACATCAGATTAATTGGTGGTATTCTTAGAGTGAAATGACAGAAGTTACAAAGGACACAACACAAATATTGACAAGGTGACACCTCTGGTTCATGTACAAGCTATGCAGAATGATGCAGGGTCAGGGAACACAACATAGAAACATGATTTAGACCTCTGTGTTTAACAAACTCCACAAAACACATTTTCATAGATTTTTTACTTCTTCAATAATTGGCATGTTCAATAATTGAAACGTTTAATAATTGCATTTTTTCTAAAATTGCAATGTGTCTATAATTGGAATGTGTCAATATCGGTACTTGGAATGTTGGAATATTTTATAATTATCCTGTTCTATAATGGGAACGTTCTATAATTAGTGTGTTCTATAACTGGAATTTTCTATAACGGGAATATTCTATAATTGGATTATTCTATAATTGGAACATTAAATAACTGAAATGTTTAACAATTGGAATGTTTAATAATTGGAAAGTTTAATAACTGGAATGTTTAATAACTGGATTGTTTAATAACTGAAATGTTTAATAATTGGAATATTTGATAATTGCAATGAGTCTATAATTGGAATTTTCTATAATTGGAATTTTCTATAATTGGAATGTTCTTGGTCATGTTAAATAATTAGAATGTTCTATAGTTGGGATATTCTATAACTGGTATGTTCTATAATTGGCGTGTTCTATAATTGAAATGTTCTATAATTGGGAAGTTATATAATTGGCATGTACTATAATTGGAATGTTCTATAATTGGTAAGTTCTACAACTGGCATGTTTAATAACTGGAATGTTTAATAATTGGCATGTTCAATAATCTGAATATTATATAATTAGAATGTTCTTTAAATTGAAACTTTCATTTAAATTTGGTATGAATATGGATATTTTCTAAAAACAAATAAGACTTTCAATTACTTAATTGCCAAACAAGTGGTCTAAGATGTATTTTAGCTTGATCGACCAAAGTCAAAATAATGTTGTCACACATTCACGTTCATTTCAAGCCAGTCTCATCAATATTTTTCAAAATTATCATAAAAAATCGACACCTATGAAAAGTGATTTTATGGAGCTGTTGGAAGCGCAGTAGTCCGTCCATGCAGGTAATCTAATAATGAAAACATAACAACATCTACAACATCCACCAACTATCTAACCTTATGCCTCATGGAGGAATGCTGTTAGGGGAAAGATATGTGTGTAATAATTCTAACCAATACAACCGAAATGTAAATTATATATGAAGTTCTAACTACAATAATATAAAATGGGGAAAACTTTGTCATGATTTCTATATGAGTATTTGAAGACAGGAATGTTGAAATAAATGAATGAATGAATGCATGTTTGTTAGGTAATTTTCATCAATTATCTATTCAAATGACATCATAACTATAAACATTATTTTTTACTACCATTTTTAAAGAGGCATGCCTCCAGAATTGAACCAGAAAAGTCAATAAAATGGATCTAAAATATATTTTGATAATTTGTTATACATGACAATACACTAATCCCACACGTCTGACACAAAAGTGCGTTTTTGTTGTTGTATAGAAGTTCTGAATGATAAAATGGACTTTTTTCCGTCACTTTTTACCTATGTATGAAGATTACGAGTGCTTCGAATATCTTGCTGGCACTATCTTTAGCTTGACTTTGTGATCAATATTTACTTTAGGAATCAAGTCTCCCCAAGTTTCACTATAATGATAACAAAGTGACTAGACCTTGTGACATGACCCTATAACAGGAGCTGTCCGAGGACAGAGCGCTCGACTTTCGAGGACTTATTTATTGGGAAACTAAGCTGTAAAAGGGCATAATTCTGTTATACGAGTTCCTATGAAAGTGACTATATGTAAAGTTTCACTGAATACCGTTAAGCGGTTTCTGAGATGTGAACTTAACCTAGAAGGTTAACCAACGCCACGGCCAGTACAATAGCTTGCCTTTTGTTCGAAAATTCGAGCTAAAAACTATGCGTTGTTTGGCTGTATAATAATAATGCTTGAACGAATTACAAGGCCGAGCTATAATACAGAATGTTAGTGTACTTACAACCGAATCCTTGGAGCTCGGTACGTAATGTTTCATGTCCTTTACAGAAGCCATCAGGAACGGCACACGATCCTCAAGCACCTGCGGAGCAGAAATCATACATTGCTATATAGGTCATCATTGGTATTTCCCTTGGAAGTAAAGTTTATAACAGACTTCAGACATCTTACATACTATACCCTTTTTTCTGATAATTACCAATCATTTGATTAGTTGATTTTGTCCTCTTAATTAAAACCCGTGAAATACAAACAATGAGATTATCAAAGGCATTTTGTGATTTTACACCACACTGTTAATGAACAAAGGAGTGTAATCATTCCTTAGAACTCATATCACACAACGCACAATCTTCTTATCAACCCATGACATTTTGCCAGACTCGGGGGTGAAGTTTATTACATGGAGCCTGGTAGCGAGTATTCGTATATGGGAGACGAAAAAGCTGTCAATGCAAAAGATCACTACAAGTGTTCAAGTATAAAACAAAATATTATCTACATGTATAAACAATAACATTTATATGCTGAACAAATTACATCATACTATAAAAAAAATATTCTTGGATGGCCAATCCATCTACCAACATCAAGTTAACAGTGTACTCACATCATGTAAAGCTTCCTGAGCAAGACTCCTGAATGACAACAACACCCCGATAATGGTCATGCGTAGTAATACGCTATCAACATCTGAAAAAGTAGGTCATGATATAAATGTTGATACACTGAAGTATTTTGCTGAGATGCTACCAAGAATAGTCTTTATTCAGAACTCTCAAACTTTGTGTTTTCCCAGTCATGTGTACAAACATCAATCTTCCATACTGCACGTCTTGCACATGCTGCAATTCTCGATATCTGTGTTCACTATTATGCTTTCCCCGAACACACCTTTTGTCTCCAGTGACATATTTTCAACCAAATCAGTGGTCTGCAGTGTGATTTCATTGAATGTTCCAATTATGCAGCAGACCTGTTTGAACCTATATCATACATGTGATATTTTTGTGGCCACAATCTGTGAGATTAAAGCATATTTTAAGGGAGATTTGTCCCAAAATCTGCTAGATTCAATAAAAATAAGATATAAGTGAGGTTTTATCAAATATGTTCATACATTTAAGCTTTTTAAAGCACTTGATGATAAATAAAATAGAAAAATGTCTTTTAAGAGCTTTTAAATTTGTTTTCAGTTCACAATCTTTTCATTTCCAAATCTCACAGATTTTCGACTTCTGAAGAGAAGAAATTCTGTGAGTTTTGGTCTCACAGAGTGAGATATCTCACATGTATGCTGTATGACAGCACTGGTAAATCATATGGTAGAGTTCTGTAGTAAAGATATTCCATCTAAAATGATTGTTCTTTTAGTTTATTCACCCTTTGTAAGCATCATCTGTTAACAGTAGTCAAAACCCTTTTTGAAAAATACTTTGCTTAAAGAAAGATGTATTTAAGGTAATATTGTAGTTAAGAAAAGAATGTATAGAAATAGCGAGAACACAGATTTATATCAAGGGTAACTGCTAGAAAATGTTCAAAAATTAAATGTACATAAATGTGTTTTAAGTGAGCATATTAAACAAATATAGTATGGCAGAAAATAAAAATTATGTAAAACTGCATAACAATAATTTTGCATCTAAAAGCATGCTGTTATTTTATAAGGTTCAATTTTCAATATATCTAAGCTGTGGTTATTTTTATGTTGTACAACTTACTTATTCATCCTTATTTCATCATACAGAAACTAAGGGACTTAGACATACTTGTGAGTTTATTGGAACATAAATACAACTAGAAATAAATGTTCTTGTCTTAAAAACATAGTCATCATTTATTATAAAGTAAAGAATGAATGAGCAAGCAAACAATGCAATCAACAAAATTATATATAGCTTCCTATATTAAACTGAAAATTAAATCGTGCAAAAATGATCATCCTGTTAATAAGAAAATAGAATTAAAATATATAGCATTCTTAAATTTAATAAAATACATGAACATAAAATAATAATAATAAAACATATAATGATGTTATATAAAATTGCGTCATTCTATTTACATTTATTGAGGGGGGTCATTTAAAATGCATCCAATCCAATGTGACCAATACAGACGTCAGCTTGGCTGACTTCATTGGGTAATATCTCTGATCAGTCAAGTTTCCGTTACATCACTTCTAATTAACCATATCAGTATCATCAGCTAATAGAAACTGATATAATTAACCACAGGCCTGACACAAGAACCTTGATAACTAAATTCTTACAGCCAACTTGCATTTCAACTCTTCCTCCAGACAGAGTAGGAACATGGGTCACAGCTACCAATGTTATGTGCTACTACACTAGGAACTTTGGTATTTGTCTAGTAGCACACATTACAAATACCAATATCTATAGTGTAGGAACACGGGTCACAGCTACCAATGTTATGTGCTACTACACTAGGCACATTTGTATTTGTCTAGTAGCACAGGTCACAAATACCAATGTCTATAGAGTAGGAACACAGATCACAAATACCAATGTCCATAGAGTAGGAACACAAATCACAAATACCAATGTCTATAGAGTAGGAACACGGGTCACAGCTACCAATGTTATGTGCTACTACACTAGGCACACTGGTATTTGTCTAGTAGCACAGGTCACAAATACCAACGTCTATAGAGTAGGAACACGGGTCACACATACGGATGTCCGTAGAGCATGAACACAGGTCACAAATACCAATGTCATAGAGTAGGAACATGGGTCACAAATACCAATATCCATAGAGTAGGAACACGGGTCACAAATACCAATGTCCATAGAGCACGAACACAGGTCACAAATACTAATGTCCATAGAGCACGAACACAGGTCACAAATACCAATGTCCATAGAGAAGGTACACGGGTCACAAATACCAATGTCACTACAGTAGAAATACAGGTCACAACAAACTATTTTCTCATTTTCAGGCACAGTTAATCAACAGTTAATCAACAGTGTTCCCCTACTTATAACCTTGTTAAGTCATTGTCTGTGTACAAAGCAGTACTTCTTTTAGAGTTGCAGGTGTAATGTTCCAAAACATGCCAACAGTTACTTATAAACAAAGTTTAATCTACATTGGTAACACTGAATTGAACACATTTTACCCTAATAATAACTTAAAAGGAAAATATTTTAGGCCCAATCTCATTGCATATCCCACAAGATGCTCTGCATTCACGTGTATCCATTTCTGTTAGAAATGACTCACCTGTGGAAGTCTTTGTTGCTAAAATTTTGTTTTCATAAAAAATAAACATTCCAATATACCAAAAATGTCACATTTTATAGCACATTCAGAACCCATTACACAGTTGTAATTGAGCTGTAGTTTAACGGCTCATTAACATATTATTAATGTTACTTAGAACCACCCTAGATAATCCGGGTACAGTTCCCTACTCTCGTTACTGTGCTATCCACTAACCCACACTAACAGAACATTAAGAAATATGACAAATAAAATAATATCCAGTATCAAAACTGTGCAAATTTAAAGTGCAGTGGCATTGAATTCACCAACCATTCTTGAAAATATTCTTAGACTTAAGCCCAAGTATGCAAATTTCAATCACACATATTTCTATAAGTTTAAAGGATAAACGTTCATAAGAAGCTGCTTTGTATAAATATGATCAATATTAATGAATATCTTCATACGATTGTTTATCTATGAAGGTCATGGGAATATTTGTGAATGACATTTTAGTACTTGAGCTAAAGTCTAAGAATAGTCTTAAGAATGGTTGGTGAATTCCAAGCCAGATTTATTACTTAAAAAACTCAACTTTAAAATGCGTAAAATGAAATAACAGTTGGTAACTCATAATTCCACTCTTCGGCAACCGATATTTTGCCCGATCGATTAAGGTGTTTATATGGTAGTTATAGAGTTTGGATTCGCAACATATGTAAGTTATGTATATACCTTACCGTTAGAAGGCTTAGAAATGGTGTACATCTGTTGTAAAATGTGTCTGTTGTTGGCGGTACAGTGGCTTTTAATCACAAATTTCACCTGTTAATAATCTGACACCAAAATGCTCTTTTTTTAAAATAAAAGTTTTTGGAGTCTGATCTGTATGTGTGATATCTGAGTCCCTCTGCCCCAAAACAGAAATATAAAGTAAACTACTACGTTTGTTCACAGGGCTTACATCAATGTATTTCCTTTAACCTGAGTTATAATTACAACCTTCCTAAGTAAACAAGCTTTTGAATATAATCATATGAAATTCACTGGAATTTACATTAAAAGAGCATTTACTAGAATTTATGAGATATTCTATGTGAAATAAATGTGATATTACATGGATTCAACAGTATTCACATGAACTCTGGTGACTGGTACATTACACTGGTGGGTGCACGTGAATGCATCTGATTGTCACATTAGCTTCATGAATAACTGCCTGTATAGACTGCTTGTGTACTTACTGACTAACTTCTTGAAGAGTTCTCTCATGAGATCTGGTTTGTCAAAACTGGTTCGCAATTGGGCCAAAATGTCCTTGTTGGCAATGACAAGTTTCTGTAAACAGCAAATATAACCAAAATATTGAATAATGTAAGTTAACTGGTAAACGATAAGCAAAAAAGATTTTTGAAAAATAAGAAAGCACAGCAAACTGAATATTAGCACAAATATAACCTTAAAATAAGTAAGATTGTTTTCCCCACAGACCTCTGCCCCACTATCCTCTCTGTGTCTGACGGGAAACTTCATCCTCCGTCTCATCTCCCTCTGAAGTTGCTGTCTATATAACCTAATATATGATGTCTCTATATAACCTAATATATGATGCGTTAACAAGACGTAAAACTCCCCATTTCATTTTTTTATTAAAAACAACAAAAGTTTAACCTAACTGTATCACGGAGACTGCACATTTGATGGTATTAAATCACATACATTGATATTACAACTTTGACAATAGTGATATACAATACTCAACTTTTATAATCGGTCACTTTTCAAAGAATTATATATTTTTTAATAATTCATATTTTCATTTCAAATTTTAACTGGCACCTCGCAAATATCGCTTGCGATTTATAAAACTTAATCTGCCTTCATTGGACTTAAACCTAAAACTTAATAAAATATTGGTATGTGTTTCGGTGATTTCCAGTTTTTAGTATTTGTGTTTTCAAAAAACATGGGTGACCGATTATAAAAGTTGAGCAGTGTATTTACTATGTATCTGTCTTCTCAAGAGTTAGTTATAAGTGTGATACTCCTACGTACCTTCAGTTCGTCCACTTGGTTGGCAATATGAATCATGAGCTTTTCTCCCATATACTTCATTCCATATGGTCCAATCAGCTCTGCCAGAGCTTTCAGTTCTACAGGAAAAGTAACTGTTTTAACATTTGTTGCTTTCTGATCTAGCTACTATTCAGTTATTATGTTTCAGAATTTGTGACCCAACCCATTTGCTTATGTTTGTAAACACTACAGCACTGTCTTACTAGCTCATCATTGGTAGATTTTCAGAGAACACATGGCATTTTATATTTCTTATACATACTGGAGTTGGCACTTTAATCTTATGTTTTTGGGTCATTATTGAAAGACTGGTATATGTGCTTAACATCCAGTTTCTTTTTGATCTCATTTTGTCATTTAAGTCATGCTCATTAAAGGTCTTCATCATGATCCTTCTTGTGTAAAAGTGGGAACTTGGCCTCATCATAAATGGTCTAAAAAGTGTCTACAATAGAATATGCAGTAACTCGGCAGTTCTGCAGGTTAGAAGGTTCTTCTTATTTTATCTCAGATGTAAATGCAGGATGAGTCTGGCATGTTCATTCATGTTTGGCACCATTTCTGTGCACCGTAAAACCCGATTCAGTTCAGTTCTGCCAATTATATCCCTAATGGGTGTTTTGCCTAATATTTATAACAGACAGCCCCCTGATAATGGAACATCTATGATAATCACCTGTAAGATCAGCGTATTCCTCGGCAGCGAAAGGCACCTGACCATCTTGATGCAGACTTACAAACGCTTTCTGATTGGGCGAATAGATAATCTGACCTACATTACAGGTCACACGCCGAAGGAACACCTCCAGGTACCTGCAGAAGGAATGTAGACATATATATCTGATACACCTCCAGGTACCTACAGAAGGAATGTAGACATACATACCTGATATAGAAACGTGTCCGTACAACACTATGCCCTAATTTAGGAGATAACCATGCCAAGCATTTCAATCTGAGACAGTATGTGAGTGATTTACTGGCTGACATTTTGTTTCACAGTGTTGCGGAAGCAGAGACATAAAATGTAATTTTGGAAAATAAAACCAACCACATACTGAATCAGATGGAAAATCTTAGCATGGTTATAGCAATTCTAATGACATTCAATTTAAATGAAAGCAGAGTTATGGTTCTTGCGCTCTGCAAATCCTCTTATTGCCCTCTATCATTGTGGGAAATTTCATTGCAATCATATTAGTAGTTTTTGAGTTATGGAGCGGACACAAATTATTAGTATAAACTTACAAAGGGCAATAACTGTAAATTAAATGAAGACAGAGTTATGGTTCTTGCGCTCTGCACTTCCTCTCATTGCCCTCTATCATTGCGTGAAATTTCATCGCAGTCCCATTATTAGTTTTCCAGTTATGGAACAGACACAAATTATAAGTATAAAAGTACAAAGGGCAATAACTCTAATTGAAATGAAAAAAGAGTTATGGTTCTTGCGCTCTGCAAATTCTCTTATTGACCTCTATCGTTGGTGTGAAATTTCATGGCAATCACATTAGTAGTTTTCGAGTTATGGAGCGGACACAAATTATAAGTACATGTATAAACTTACAAAGGGCAATAACTCTAAATTAAATGAAGACAGAGTTATGGTTATTGCGCTCTGCACTTCCTCTCACTGCCCTCTATCATTGTGTGAAATTTCATCGCAGTCCCATTATTAGTTTTATGTGTGAAAATTCGATGCAATCCCTCTAGTGTTTTTTTAGTTATTGACTCAACTGATACCTGCAGCGATGGGGTATAATAAAATCCGTCAGATAAGAAATAAAAAATATTATCAGCAGGTTTATATTGTGCGAGATCAAAACCTGTTGTTTAGGACTTATAACAATTATCTAAAATGCAGGCCTACAGCCCTTGAAGACATTGGAATCTATGGTTATTAAGTCCCGCCCACTAGGCATTAATCTGGCACAATGTAAAATGCTGGAAATATTTTCTTTCTTAAAGCATAAGAAGGCTAGAGAACTGACCAGTTTGTGTAGTTTGCAGTGATTGTTTTCTCGCCACTGAAGCTGTCCAGGGGCTGCGTCTGCTGAGGTAGCACGTTGTTGAACACTCGGGCAATGTCTATGTGAACTGTAAAAGAACAAAACAGAAAATTGGCGGTATATTAATAGTTAATAGAACCTCAGGGGTGAATACTGTGGAACCAGCAGCTCAGGGTTTGACATCACGTGTCAACATAATTATACAGACTTCACGTGTCAACATATATGGACTTCACATGTCAATATATATGGACATCACATGCCAACATTTTTGGACATCATGTACCAACATATATGGACATCACGTGCCAAAATATATGGACATCACATGCCAACATACATGGACATCACATACCGACATATATGAACATCACATGCCAACATATATGGACATCACATACCAACATATATGAACATCACATGCCAACATATATGAACATCACATGCCAACATATATGGACATCACGTGTCAACATATATGGACATCACATGCCAACATATATGGACATCACATGCCAACATATATGGACATCACGGGCCAGTGCCAACATATTTGGACATCACATGCCAACATATATGGACATCACGGGCCAGTGCCAACATATATGGACATCACATGCCAACATATATGAACATCACATGCAAACATATATGAACATCACGGGCCAGTGCCATCATATATGGACATCACGGGCCAGTGCCATCATATATGGACATCACGGGCCAACATATATGGACATCATGGGCCAGTGCCATCATATATGGACATCACGGGCCAGTGCCAACATATATGGACATCACATGCCAACATATATGAACATCACATGCAAACATATATGAACATCACGGGCCAGTGCCATCATATATGGACAACTCGTGCCAACATGTATGGACATCACATGCCAACATGTATGGACATCACGAGCCACCATGTATGGACATCACGTGCCAACATGTATGAACATCACGTGCCAACATGTATGGATATCACGTGCCAACATGTATGAACATCACGTGCCAACATGTATGAACATCACGTGCCACCATGTATGGACATCACGTGCCAACATGTATGGACATCACGTGCCACCATGTATGGACATCACTTGCCAACATGTATGGACATCACGTGCCAATATGTATGGACATCACATGCCAACAAATACGGACATCACGTGCCAACATGTATGGACATCACAATAAGATGGAGCAATACTGACCGTAGTTTTCAATAGACTGTAGCACACTCATGATGGCCTTCACACTACACAGCAGTTCTGACGGCTTGGCGATCTCATTTGTCTCCGGGTTATACATCATCATACCCACTAACGCTCTAGAAAATAACACAATCCATCATGTACATCCTGTTTTCTTTATAAGGAAACACGGCAAGAAAGCATTAAAATTGGCACTTGGATTTATTAATCCAGTATCACTTTACCATTAAACAGGCTTGCACATAATTTAATAAAAGGTAACTAGATTTGGGTTTTCAATTTGTCTTCATCACACTTTCAAAGATTTTATATTATTAGTGCAATATAAAGAAAATTAGAAATATGCAAACTTGCTTGATTGAAAAAATTATTTACAAATAAATGAGATGCAAGTCATGATAAAAACATGATATTGCAAGTTTTAAACTAGGAATTTGTCATTGGACACAAATGCCCCCACTGGACACGAATGCCCCCACTGTAGGCTATCAGCCGAAACATAATCATTAAAGGGCCATAGCCCTGCCAAAGGTCAATGGACTGGAACAGCACAACGACATGCTCAGCTAGACTTCATATTGATACATCGCCAAAATCCAAAATCTGTTGAGAAGTTCAGGAGAAGAACTCTAAACAAGAAAGTGTGACATATGTACAAAGTGTGACGTACATACAGACAAAATGAGACATTTTGACAAACAAGGGCAACACTATAGGCACCCCACCCCAATATGGTGTAGGCATATATAAATAATATTGCAGTATGTCCCTTTAAAATTTCATTATAACAAGTGCTGCAAAAACATTTTACTGAAAAAATCATGAAAATGAGACATTGGTAATGAAGGAAGTCTGGCATGGATTTCACCAACCATTCTTCAATCTATTCTTAGACTTGAGCTCAAGTACTCAAATTTCGTTCACAAATATTGCCATGACCTTCAATGATAAACAACCATATGAAAGTGCTATTTATTAGTATTTATCATATTTATACATAGCAGATTGTTATGAATGTTTATACTTTAAACTTATAGAAATATTTGTGATTAAAATTTGCATACTTGGGCTTAAGTTTAAGAATATTCTCAAGAATGGTTGGTGAATTCAAGGCCAGCAGGTGATAAAATGGCTGGTGTCGAAATATTTGTTATTGCTGTGTACTGGAATAAATATATATGAATTACTTCACTGACTTTCGAAACTGTTTTATAAATAAACTCTTTCTCTAATTTCCAACAACATTAATACAGCTTGTAGCATTCTAACTGGGCATGCAGAACTTAAAAAGGTATCATTTACATATTAAACCAGCACTTCACATTTTAATCACAAAATATTTCTAATCACATTAATGAAGACAACAGTTATCTCAGTTTAGGATTCCTAAGGAATGGCAATACTATGTAACATATGTTTTAAAAAAGGAAATATTTACACAAGTTTTAAATATTCAAAGGAAAGACAGACAACATATGACTAAAACATGTTTTAAATATTAAAAGGAAATGAAAACATATGAGGTTTCATGCTTCATATGCAACATGCACTGTTGGAGATGTATATGTATTTATTTTTTTTAAAGTTTATTTCTTTGAATTCATGAGATATCAACTGATTTCAGTGTTCCCTTTCTGCATTTTTGGGGTCGAAATGCAGCCCCAATCCCAATGCCAAAAACTATGCTTGTTTTCGAATTGGAAAGAAACAAAAAAGTATTTTTTTTAAATAAAACATGTTATTCAGTATGGTTCAATATCATTAACCATATTAATCCTTACAATTCATATTGTTTACTTTTCCCAATTTTGAGGTTTGCGATGCTAATTTTCCTAATTCTAAGGACCCTGTCCCCATTCCCAAAAGAAACACTGCATTTGCTCTCTTGGAAAATAAAATTGGACAACTCTGAAGGCACACTCTGATATATCAAGAGATAGAAAATAGGTTAAAAGTGCTCAAATTAGATTTTGAAATATATATATATATATATATAAATGCATCCAGTGGTTGAGTTTAAGATGAATCCATTCCTATGCATTCAGTGTTTGATTTTATGCATTCGTTTTTTATATTTTATTCAATGCAATCAATGTTAAATATGTTACACATCCAGATATAGAACTATAGATGTATACAAGAACATGGATAAATAGTGTAGAACTGAAAATCATGATCATAATATGATATACATATCTATACAGGTTATATAAAAATGTGCTCAACTTCATTAAGAGTGAAATTATTATGAAATAGAGAGGAGATAAAAGTGCATGTACCGACTTATTTAATTTAAGTTTGGGCAGTTTAAGATACCTTGTCTAAATATAAGGTTAACTGACAGTTCTTTTTTGGCTGTTTTTATTCGGTCATATTCCCAATGCCGAAACATATTCCCCCCACCCCATTCCCCTGTTTTTATAGTGTGCCAATTATTGAGTATGAAATGCTTTTAGATGCCTCTGTTGACTTTGGTGTACAGTTAACAGTATAAAAAGATATATTATGAAATTAATGTCTGTTTTTATCCCAAATTTTATGAAAAATCACAGTAAAATTTCCAATATTTTGAAAAATCGTGCTAAAATTCCCCAATGTGACATTATGGGTTATGTTCCCAAAATATGAAAAACAATACTGAAACTGATGTAAAACTGGAACTAAATTGCTGTTTACAAGGCATTGGAACACAATCATAAAACATTAAATTGTTTTTAAATTTATTTCGCTATGAAAGCCCATTAAACATATTGCTCAATGCCAAACTATTGTTATTGATATATAGTTACAATAGTTTAGCGCACAACCCTCGAATAATACGGATTTCTTGTATTCTGACACATTTTATCATCTCTGACCATTATTACAGAAGCATGCAGATCTAGGTTTCTAACTGAGACAAGCCAGGTCTACATACTTATCCTTGAATACATCTTTGAACATGTACATTCTTAAACAAAAATATAACTGGTCTTAGAGACATGATTAGATACATGATGGATGGCCTACACTACACATGATCACATGCCCGGCTACGGATTAAACTCTAAACTGGAATTGAAATATAAGTTACGATGTACTTGTGTCAGTTAAATGTCCCTTCCAGCAAATGTGGAAGAAGTTAAAGACAAAATTAACCCTTTAGATGGGGCAGTAGTGGATTTAGAGGTGAAACAGATGGTCCGGACCTCCCGTGAGATATAAAAAATCAATAGAGTGATATTTAAAGGCTGTTATCTCAATCTCAAATCCTGTGGATCCACGCATGTGGAGATCAATTTATAGTGTTGTGCAATGGATAAACGATACATTGTTTAGGTTATTTGCATCACAATAGTTATACTTCATAGATTTGTCAGGTTATTTTTCATGCCAGGAGGTTTATTATTCAATACATATCACCACCCTGTTCACTTCCCCAAAATGTCCAGAGACATAGCCTCCAATACCGTAATTAGGAAAGTAACTTAATAACTAATTGCTTTTTTTTCTCCAATCTCCATTTTTTTTTCCATCTTTGTATAATATACATTGGTAATGTTTGTATAATTGTTAGAAATAAAAGTATTAACCCAACACAATAACTACTATACCATAGCACAGGGAAAAAGTGATTCAAGGTCACAAGATTAATGCTCCCCAATGAAGCCTCAAACCTCCAATCTGTTGGTACTATAAGATTGTCATGCCCTTTTTCGGTGGGTATCTGATAAAATTAACTACTGAATCCTACAGCCAAGACATTTATCATGTAACCTAAGGAGTCTTTACGCATTTAAAACCCGTGGAATAAAATATAATATTAATTTGTTTCAATCATTGTTATGATACAACAACATAGCTGAAGTCTTCCTCACCTCAAATACTGCTATATATACAGGCGTTATAAGTGTCTAAATACATCACGTGTTAATAGAGGATACAGTCATGTTTTTCTACGAGAGTATACATTTAAAATCAAAGATACATGAACAAAACTTAAAATTTCAATACATTCTTCACCAAGAAAATAACAGATCTTTACCTAGTATTATACATTAAATGCATTTATTTCAATGATAATTTATCATTAGCAGTTTGATCTACAAAAGAACTGAGATACTGTTAGGATTAGAGCCAGTAATACACCATCTGATACAAATATAGCCAAAAGGACAATAAACAACATTAATGACATTCTTACTTGTTGAAGCGTGTCTCCAGTTGTTGCAGGAAGAATTCACGCGGGACAAAGCCATGTTCCCAGACCTGTATAACGTTACTGTGGTTTATAGCAAAGCACAGCTCCGTGAGGGCCATGTGTAGCTTGTCCATCCTGTAAAGGTTACAAACAAGTAGGTATATGAAGAGACAGTGAAAGAAAATTACAACTGAGGAGGGGGTGCATACTCTGTAAGGTCCATGTGTAGCTTGTTCATCCTGTAAAGGTTACAAACAAGTACATATATAGAACTGGGGAGGTGGTGCATACAATTCTGCAAGGGCCATGTGTAGCTTATCCATCCTGTAAAGGTTACAAACACGTAGGTATGTAGAGAATCAGTGAAAATTACAACCGTCGAGGGGTGCATACTCTGTAAGGTCCATGTTTAGCATGATCATTCTGTAAAGGTAACAAACAAGCGGATATAGAGACAGACAGTGAAAACTAGAACTGAGGAGGGGGAACTTACAGGCTGATCTGGGTTTACACTGGTAGTACAAATCGATGTTTTGCACTGGTTGCGGAAGGGTTATAGTAACAAAATGATTGTACTTGTAAATTTTTATATAGGCAATGACAGCTGCCGTTTGTGTAATTCTAAGGTTTATAGTCTCTCCGCGATATTTTAACTGACAGGACACCCACCGGTATATGCACAATTGAGTCTGGACTTATGAAAGTGTGTGTGAAGTGTAATGTGGATCTATCTACTGTCTACTTGTAGCAGATATAGTGCTGCCATACTGAATACTATGCCATAGTGCGATAACCCACATGGTCACTTTTTTCTGACACTGGGCCAACCACATGTAGCACTGCCCAGGTGTTTGTCAAGTAAGGGTTACAAGTGACTACTACCCAGGTGTTTGTCAAGTAAGGGTTACAAGTGACTACTACCCAGGTGTTTGTCAAGTAAGGGTTACAAGTGACTACTACCCAGGTGTTTGTCAAGTAAGGGTTACACGTGACTACTACCCAGGTGTTTGTCAAGTAAGGGTTATAAGTGACTACTACCCAGGTGTTTGTCAAGTAAGGGTTACAAGTGACTACTACCCAGGTGTTTGTCAAGTAAGGGTTACAAGTGACTACTACCATTTTTAAAGTCTTTGATATGACGCTGAAAGGGGATTTGAACCCACGGTCTCCCAAATGCAAGGCAGATCCTCTCACCACTACGCTTTGGTAATAACGGCAGCTAACTGACGATACTTCAGGTCAATAACTCAAACATTAAATCAAGCAACCTACTGTTACTTTAAATACTGTGAGGTCAATTTTACTGTTTAGGGAATAGGCCAATCAACTGCCCTGACAGAATAACAAAGCTTGTACACAAAATAGAAAATCCACCTTGTGAAGTTTTCCCTGTTTTTGCGTGCACTCTCCTGCCCAGGTTTCTCTGGTTCCTTCACTTCCTTGTTCTTCTTGTCCTTACCCGACTTCTTTCTCTGACTGAAGTGTACACTGTGCTTTGGTAACAACTGAAAATACAACAAGAAATTCACCAATACAAATGACTCGTCTAACAGAATTCAAAAGAAAAAAAGAAATATAAAATGGTGAAAGTGTCAAATCAACTGTCTCTCTACATAGGTCGACACAAAAGAAAGAGATATAGAATAATGTTGATTACCTCTACCCTACCATAAGTCATGGTCTAAAGGGATGCAACTCATGTGTAGACCATTTAGTTCCTGAGATAGCTTGAATGTAAATTATATTCATAGCACTTGTTATATGAAGAACTGTGAATCATGGGAGCTTAGTTTTCTAATTTCAAATCAGTTTTTTCTTTTAGTAGGTAATAAAACATCAATTAAATGTACCTTCTATAAGCAGAACTGGGAATGACAGTGGATCAATATTATAATTCCATATCAGCCATTTTATTAAGTGGGTAATAAAATATCAACAAAGCATACCTTATAACTGAGCATACATTGTTCCTCACATATAGCTGTGATGACCTGGTTCACCTCGTCCGCCATATCCTTGAGGAACCAGTTGGCATACTGCACACTCGTTGTACCAATAGAGTGGCGCTGTAATCAACGAACACACACGTACATGTACAGGATTTATGAAGATCTAAGTAAAAGAAAAAGAGCCATAATATTGCTAAAATGCAATTCAATTATGGAACTTGCTGTCTGAGTGTCCTTGATGATACCGAATACATATGCAAAGTTTGAATGAGCCACAGCCCTCACAACCGACAATGATGATTACATAGTAACGATAAACAAACTGAATCAAAATTGTGGCTATTGAGGAACGATGTTTGACCGTCGATTTGGACCGTTTTTTATTTTTAGCAGTTTTAGATGCGTTCCGTGGTTTGCGTTAAAATGTGTTGCTTTACGGCTCTGCTAGATTACAAAAACACAGAGATACAACAATGTTGTGACAAACTTTAATCTTACCTCCTCTGGACACAGGGTGTGTGTGGCATTCATGAAATGTCCACATATCATGGGGAACACAACGCAGAACCTGTGCTGGGCCGGGAACTCCATACACTGCTTGAACTGGTGCTCAAATATGGTAGTGTAGAAACTGGAATTACACACAAATATGGTTTAATAATGGTATTGAAAGTTAATATGAAAAAAAAAGACACTTCACAGTTTAAATTCTGCTTTTACTGCTATACAAATCGTGGCATAAAACATTTTTTGCTGAACCTTTTCGGCAAAAAAATTATCAGGAAAATATTTTGCCAGCACTTGTTTTAAACATATTTATTTTACATCGATTGCGAAACAAGTTCTTGCAACTTAGATTAATCACTCTCGATGGCTTCCTGGGTAGAACCAGTACTAAGCAATGTGGATTAATTATCTTGCTCAGGGATAAATAACGTGGCCGCGACGGAGGATCGAACCCACGACCTCTCGATCAGGAGTTCGGCGCTCTACCACTGGACCACGCATGCCAGCACTTAATATATTTATTTGTACGTTTTGATACAGAGTATGACTTTTGTGTAGATTTTTAGTGTAAAAATCGATTTTTTTTTGAAACTAGAAAACGAGTCAACTGAAAACGGATGCCACACTTTAGCGCTGTCAGTCACCATGAACGTTGTATCTATGCACCGTATATTGAGCGATCAGACATTTCATTACATGAACGATGAAACCACATACCAGTATATTGAGAGATCGGACATTTCGTTACATGAATAATGAAACCACATACCAGTATATTGAGCGATCAGACACTTCATTAAATGAACGATGAAACCACATACCAGTATATTGGACGATCACACATTTCATTACATGAACGATGAAACCACGTACCAGTATAATGAGAGATCGGACACTTCATTACAAGAATAATGAAACCACGTACCAGTATAATGAGAGATCGGACACTTCATTACAAGAATAATGAAACCACGTATAGTAACCACGTACCAGTATATTGAGAGATCGGACATTCCATTACATGAATAATGAAACCACGCACCAGTATATTGAGAGATCGGACACTTCATTACATGAACGATGAAACCACATACCAGTATTATAGGTTATTGCATTTGTATGGCTAAATATTACTTGGAACTCGTTGTTTTGGCAAAGGACGACAAGCTTACATATCAGTATTATAGGTTATTGCATTTGTATGGCTAAATATTACTTGGAACGAGTTGTTTTGGCAAAGGACGACGAGCTTGCGAGTCGTCCTGCGCCAAAACAACGAGTTAAAAGTAATATTTAGCCATACAAATTCAATAACCTTTTTATTGTATACTTTCATATTGTTTTTGATCAATGTTAATTGTATGACTATTACTTTTCATTGGCTCGTCGTCCTGCGCCAAAACAACGAGTTCCAAGTAATATTTAGCCATACAAATGCAATAACCTACAGGGCTCCAGAAATTGGATAGCCCGACGCCCGGGGCTAGTCAAAATTGAAGTCGGGCTTGTAACAAATTCCATGCAGTTAGCCCGACCAAAAAAACAAAACAAAATAAATCCCACTGCCTAAATTACACGATCTGTGTATAACAAACACGCGCCAGTCAGGCACTTGTAATAAAACATCCCCCACATGTTTCATAATCTGTTAATTGCACTCGCTAATTCAATTAGCATTCGCCGCAGGCATCGGCGATTTTCAACATCAAAACAAAACATGCTATAAGTCCGTCCTCCAAGAACCTTAATTGACAGTCGGCATTATCCAATCAATTGATGTGTAGTATTTCAACTCAGGTCGATTAGCCAATGAAAGCACTTTTTAAAAATACTACTGGTTGATCACATGTTCGTCACGTGGTCAGCTCAAAATGGCGGTACTGACTCAAACGATTACAAATCGGCCGATACAAAATCGCATTCAACACAATCACGCTGATTTGTCGGCGACTTTTGATGAATCAAGAGACCATGGATTTTTGATAATGGAAGCATGCTTTTATTTGAAACTGTGAAAAGCGAAATATATCAATACTTAGATAACATTAAGAAATTCCTGACTCAGGGGAAAGAACTCCCGCGAAGTGAAATTTGATTATGATACGCGGAAATATATGTAATACATTTGTGAGAAATAATATCGTTTTCTTTATAAATAAATTTTAAACACAGTTATTTTCATATACAGTTAACAGTTTATATTTTTTTCCAATGTATTTTGCCGACTAAAATGCCTCCTTGAGGAACTGGACTTGAAAACTTGTATCACTGTATACAATTTGTGGGTGGGGTAATGCTAAAAACAAAAAAATCTGTCCTAAATTGTTCCATCTTACCATTGCTACGCTTTCACCCAATGACTACTGCCAACGCTACTTAAACGTACATCAATTGATTATGAGAAGATAGGAATTATTGATTTTTTTTTCTCAGTATTTAATGAATTATAATGACTATCTGAATCCCGTTTAATCAGAATCAGCTTTAACATAATGAGATGTCGTCAGCTGGGTATAAGTAATAGATAGAGTCTGGTCTCAGTAAGCTGGTTCATTTAAATACATTTTAATAAAACGAGATACGTAAAAGTATTGCCAAACAAGATAAATGATAACTGACAAAGACAAAAACAAACAGACACATTATTTTTAAGGCAAGTAAAAAAAACAGGGTTTGTGACAAAAAACCTCAGGGCTAGTGGAAAAAAAACAAGGGCTAGTGGATTTTCAGGACCCACTAGCCCTGGGCTAGTCCCCTAAAAAAATATTCTTGGAGCACTGACCTATAATACTGGTATGTGCGAGTCGTCCTGCGCCAAAACAACGAGTTAAAAGTAATATTTAGCCATACAAATTCAATAACCTTTTTATTGTATACTTTCATATTGTTTTTGATCAATGTTAATTGTATGACTATTATTTTAAGACTTTCTTGCATGAATATGTAGGGTCAAATACAATTGACAACAACGTCCTGTTCAATACATTTTTAATCAGTTCCCTTGGGAACTTACCATTGTTACAATTCATCATTTCATGTTTGGAATATTTTGGCCACAAGAGGACAACTTACGAAGGTTGGAGGTTCATTTTATCGAGTTTACTTATTTACTTAATCAGCATAGCCCGTGATATTTCAATATCATAATACTTATTCATATATGAGTCCATACCAGACAGGACATATTTTTTCATATCATTGTCCACCAGACAGGACATATTTTTTCATATCATTGTCCACCAGACAGGACATATTTTTTCATATTATTGTCCACCAGACAGGACATATTTTTTCATATCATTGTCCACCAGACAGGACATATTTTTTATTATTGTCCACCAGACAGGACATATTTTTTCATATCATTGTCCACCAGACAGGACATATTTTTTCATATTATTGTCCACCAGACAGGACATATTTTTTCATATTATTGTCCACCAGACAGGACATATTTTTTTATTATTATTGTCCACCAGACAGGACATATTTTTTCATATCATTGTCCACCAGACAGGACATATTTGTTATATCATTGTCCATACCAGACAGGACATATTTGTTAATATCATAGTCCATACCAGACAGGACATATTACTTTTATGGGCTGTTTCATCATGTTTTCAAAAAGTTAGGGGTCCCAAGGGAGCTACGCACTAGATCTTCCTTTGAAATAGTATTTCGGGCAGAACCCTGACCCCTATTTAAATAACCATATTTGTTGATGAAACATAATTAATTTTATAAATTTGTTTTATTAAATTATATTAAATCATAGGAAATCATCATGTTAGTATAACCCGAAGGCGCCTTAAGCATGACTATTCGCTCTGATTTATCAAATACAAATTGTAAGTTATCAGCATTTTCCGTCCCGAGAGTATAGTTACATATATAACGCCATAACGAGACAATGCTTCATTGATTTAAACGAACCTCCAACCTTCGATTTTAGAATTTCCGCTTGCGACTTTAAAAAATACACTTGTCAATCTCAGTCATTCTGTACCAATCTACCAGATACCACAGAGTGTTCAATATCACCAATCACAATAATACATGTCCGTCTTTTGTTTCAATATCACATGATCCAACTGGTACCATAACACAAATAAATATTTCGAATATCTGCAATTTGTTCTGTTATCACTTGTTACATTCCATGACAGTTTCTGTACATAAAAAAAAACAAAAAAAAAAAAAAAATCTGTATGTAAATCGCATGAACGACCCATAAAGCAACGATTCATGAGGCTCCCGATGATTGTCCCACTCCACTTGCTTCAGGTGTACAGCCAGGTCTTGCAGGTCTTGACAGATTATTCTCCAGCAACCTGAAACGAACTGCCAGAAAATTGTCACTACACATCTACATCAAACAAACTAGGTGTACCGTAATAGAATGCGGTATACTACTAAACAATCAAACTATTGAAACTACGGAATATTGTCTGTCGAAGACAACTTGCTTTAGGTGACCGTGTACAATCAGTTCTTGACAGCTTATTTTCCTGCAACATGTATCAAACTGGCAGCAAACATCATTACCTATAAATGAAACAAACTAGGCGTACTATAACAGAGTACATAATTTTACTAAACAATAAAACCAGGCTCCAGATTATTGAAAAAGATAACTTGCTCCTGGTGTACGGCCAGTTCTTGACAGCTTACCTGTAACATGAATCAGACTGGCAGAAAAATTCCATTAGACATCCATGAAAACAAACTAGGTGTATCACAGTAGAATATATTCTTCTATTCCTAAACAATTAAAAACAGGCTCCGAGCAATTGTCAAAGAAAACTTGCTTGAAGTGTACAGCCATATCTTGACAGGTTATTTTCCTGCAACAGGAATAAAACTGCAGAACAATTTTAATACACATCCACATCAAAAAACAACAAAAACAAAAACCACTTGGTGTACCATAAAACCGAATACTTTATTATACTAAACAATAAAACCAGGCTCTAGATAATTGTAGAAGACAACTTGCTTCAGGTATACAGCCAGTTCTTGACAGCCTATCTGCCTGCAACATGAATCAAACTGGCAGAACAATTCCATACACCTACATGAAACAAACTTGGTGTTTCATACTAGAATACATTATTTTACTAAACAATAAAACCAGGCTCCGTATTATTGAAAACAAAAAAACCAGGCTCCGGATTTTTGACGAAGACTAGTGTATAGCCATTTCTTGACCGCTTATTTTCCTGCAACATGTATCAAACTGAGAGAAATCTTTATTACCCATCCATGAAATAAACTAGTTGAACCATAATACAGTACATTATTCCTCTAACAATAAAACCATACTCCCGATTATTGACAAAGACAAATTACTGCAGGTGCATAGCCATTTCTTGACCGCGTATTATCTTGCAACATGAATCAAACTGGCAGAAAAAGTTATTACATGTCCACATAATAGAATACAACGGAAATCCATAAAAACATCCTGACCTCTTCACTATAATTTTATCGAGTCATACTATACTACTACTAATTTTAATCAAATGCCTGCGCAATTTAAACTAGGGATGGGAGGGCGGGAGATGCTTTCAATCTCATGTCTGTTGAAAAAGTGACAGATTTACACCAAAACGTTCCGAATGAAAAAGCCGCACTTCGTCCTCACTTTTTTCGACCCACCTCTATTCGCACTTAGTACGAGTCGCCCTTAAACCGATCACTGCAGGAGAACGGTGTTCTAGGAGTCCGGACAAGAAAACTAAAATAATTGTGGGCTATTGAATATGCAATATCCTTTATTATTTTAAGACTTTCTTGCATGAATATGTAGGGTCAAATACAATTGACAACAACGTCCTGTTCAATACATTTTTAATCAGTTCCCTTGGGAACTTACCATTGTTACAATTCATCATTTCATGTTTGGAATATTTTGGCCACAAGAGGACAACTTACGAAGGTTGGAGGTTCATTTTATCGAGTTTACTTATTTACTTAATCAGCATAGCCCGTGATATTTCAATATCATAATACTTATTCATATATGAGTCCATACCAGACAGGACATATTTTTTCATATCATTGTCCACCAGACAGGACATATTTTTTCATATCATTGTCCACCAGACAGGACATATTTTTTCATATTATTGTCCACCAGACAGGACATATTTTTTCATATCATTGTCCACCAGACAGGACATATTTTTTATTATTGTCCACCAGACAGGACATATTTTTTCATATCATTGTCCACCAGACAGGACATATTTTTTCATATTATTGTCCACCAGACAGGACATATTTTTTCATATTATTGTCCACCAGACAGGACATATTTTTTTATTATTATTGTCCACCAGACAGGACATATTTTTTCATATCATTGTCCACCAGACAGGACATATTTGTTATATCATTGTCCATACCAGACAGGACATATTTGTTAATATCATAGTCCATACCAGACAGGACATATTACTTTTATGGGCTGTTTCATCATGTTTTCAAAAAGTTAGGGGTCCCAAGGGAGCTACGCACTAGATCTTCCTTTGAAATAGTATTTCGGGCAGAACCCTGACCCCTATTTAAATAACCATATTTGTTGATGAAACATAATTAATTTTATAAATTTGTTTTATTAAATTATATTAAATCATAGGAAATCATCATGTTAGTATAACCCGAAGGCGCCTTAAGCATGACTATTCGCTCTGATTTATCAAATACAAATTGTAAGTTATCAGCATTTTCCGTCCCGAGAGTATAGTTACATATATAACGCCATAACGAGACAATGCTTCATTGATTTAAACGAACCTCCAGCCTTCGATTTTAGAATTTCCGCCACAGCAAATTTCAAATTTGTCCCCCAAATTCTAATAAAAATGTGCAATAACTTTCCATATTTAAATTCCATGCTTCAAAGCACTATAGAGCTTTTCGTAAATTCACCAATAATTGCACTTTTTTTTTTTTTTAAAACGTGTTTGTTGCACTTTTTAAGCAATGACCATCCAATTGCCACCCGTTTCTAATATATGTCATACCTCATTTATTTTATGCACTTCACAGTACATCACCAACTTATTTTACGCTGTTAAACAACATCCCTAACCACAACTTTCCCAATATTCATAAAATTATACCTCGTTCAAAATTATTTAGTTTGATGTTTTGATCAATCTTCCAGAGCTACAGATAAGCAGTGTATTTGCTTAAATACCCATTCAAAAAATAAAAAGCATGGGTACCAATAAAGTAATCGAAGTTGTCAAATAATAAAACAACCAATTCAAATTGAGCAGTATATGGGTTGTTGTAGAAGGACACCCAGTCACCTTGTATTTATAAAACTTATTGTGAAAGAAGCTGATTTTATTAGATTTTGAGTATACAATATTAGTGGAATGCCACCCCGAAACGATGTTGCAAACTTTTATTGTTTTATTTCACCCAATTGAAATCACGAAATACCCAATTAAATAAATACAGATGGTTAAGTGCCCAATTGATCAAAAAGCTTACCTTTAGCTCTGATCTTTCAATCCTGCTGAGTTTATACAAAAAAGATGAACCCACATTTTTTTTTTTTTTTTTTTTTTTTTTTTTTTTTTTGTGATTGCTGAATTTGCTTCACAGTATATCACCAACAATCATTACGCCATAAAGTTACACATTGTAGGCCCTGTTCCAATATGGACTCCATATAACATCAATAAATTCTTAGCCGGCCTGACACGGACTTCATATAACACCGCTTGCTTATAATAAACCTACATGCGTTCTATGTCAGCCCAACACCAGCTGCAGACAATAAACCTACATGCATTCCATGTCGGCCCGACACCAGTCTCATAACAAATATGAACAAACCCTGGCTCCATATGGCATAATTATGTTCTGTGTCAACCAGACACCAGTTCCATATATAGTATAAGGTATATCCCTCTTACTGAAGACACGGGCTCCGTCCCCAATCAGTACTGGGGTATAATTAACAACTCATAACTTTCACATGACATCAAACTAATTTGACCAATCAGTCATCAATAAAATAAAAGACCTTCACAATCTGGTAGGGGTAAACTCGGTGTTTATCATTGGTGCACATCTGACTTTAGCCCTTTATAAAACTAGTTTATAATGGCAATTCAGTTAAAAGCTTTATTTTTTGTGTACATCTATGTATCTTCTCTTGGTTTTGTCTGATTTTAAAACACCAATATGGATACATTTAATTTAAAGCGTGGTCTAATATTTTCATTTTTCATATAGAGATTGAGGATAGTCCGAGTAACCCCTTTATTTTCACCTACTGAATATCTCAGCATACAGTAAGTTGACCGGATGTGAAAGTTATAAATTACGTACTCACTTGCTTATTTTGTCCAACTAGCAAAGTTGCATTCTTACTCGTATTTTCTGAATCTTTCAATCATGTTAACTTTATACAGAAAAGTTTTGTTGTTGTAGTAAAATATTAATAAAATACTTATCACTTTTTTGATTATCTTTCAACCAGTTTGTCTGCTCCACTACTGTACCACTCTGCCAAATACCACAACACAACACACAGCTTTACACGTATATCACCCGACACAAGTCTGCTCAAAGATTGACCCCAATTTCTGAAAATTATCAAATATAGGTGTATGCACCCTTGCCATGAAAGAATACTACAATCTATTTCTGCAAATATTAACTCATATCAAAAGACCTCCACAACACTATAGATTTATCTTATTATATTATTATTTTAAAATACAATCCATGAAATATGGTTAAATCGCAATGAATAAAATGTTCTGAAACATACTTCACTGTTCCATGTTTTCCGGCAACAATTTCTTTGCTTACAAAGCCTATATATATGTACAATAAGGAAAGTTACATTATGTAAGATGTTGCTTTGAAAGAGTTGCACACTATCCGAGTATTGTCGGAGTGATATTTCTGTGTGACCACCCTATACATTTATAATGTTGAACATATGTATGTGTTTCATTATAATAATTATCTAGCATAATTTCTTCTTCAAATATCCAAAAACAGCATGTAAACATTGCAAAAAGAAACCTCTTCTCCTGTGTTTAAAAGGAAGTTTTATACAAACTTTTCAAACCATCCCCCATACATGTACATACAGGCCAGTGGAGACTTACAGGAAGCATGTCACAGCCTACCTAGAGGTGTTGTAAACAACATCCTTTTATAATAATTCATAGCAACAATATGCAAATACATCTCCGCTTTTCCAAAATAATTCTAAGTCTTTAAAACTTAAAATGCAAAGCAGAGTCTGCCAGAGACTTTATCTCAAAACCACAAATAAAATAGAACTGTTTATACTTATAACGACTGCGCTATACTGCCCCTATAAATGCAGGTACAATAACAAAACTTATCTTTTATTTAGGCACGTGTCACACCTCGCCGGCCCGTTCGTACAAACACTTTTTTAACAGTGTCCCGTCATCTTTCAGTTCCAACGCTGAAAGTTTCATACGTTTTTTGCTGCCGCAACCACATTCGCCGAAAGTAGTCGTTTAGCCCTAACTAGGCTGACCACTACCGAATATATTAACTATCAGACGTCCACGTGTTCGAAACCAAACAAATCAAGTTCAGTTTAATTGAAGGCAAGATGCTTTCAATCTCATGTCTGTTGAAAAAGTGACAGATTTACACCAAAACGTTCCGAATGAAAAAGCCGCACTTCGTCCTCACTTTTTTCGACCCACCTCTATTCGCACTTAGTACGAGTCGCCCTTAAACCGATCACTGCAGGAGAACGGTGTTCTAGGAGTCCGGACAAGAAAACTAAAATAATTGTGGGCTATTGAATATGCAATATCCTTTATTACTTTTCATTGTATTTGTGTTAATTTTATATTTTTTGATGGAATTCCTATCTTGTCATTCAGTTTCATTTTGTGTGGATGATTATTTTGCGCTAAAACGACGTCGACGTCGGATGACGTCATTAAAAACCTCAAGCGATTTTCTGAAGTTTGTTTACCATTCGATAACGTTAAAAACAGTGGGTGAGTGACCATTTGAATTATTTTATCAATTTTTGCCATAAAAGGTTGAAAAAAAACTCGTATTTTTTGTTGACACTATAGGAAGGATTCCGTTATTTTTATTTGAAAGTAGTTCCTTATTTCTATTTCGCGGCTCTTAGCAAGCACGAGCAAAAGTTCCCGTGCAATATCAATGCGTGCAATATCGTAGAATATTGCACGCTTAGCTCAATGCAAACTAAACGGGACAATATGAAAGTATACAATAAATTGAGAGATCGGACACTTCATTACATGAATGATGTATCTACGCACCAGTATACTGAGAGATCGGACACACTTCATTACATGAATAATGAAACCACGCACCAGTATATTGAGAGATCGGACACTTCATTACATGAATGATGAAACCACGTACCAGTATATTGAGAGATCGGACACTTCATTACATGAACGATGAAACCACGTACCAGTATATTGAAAGATCGGACACTTCATTACATGAATAATGAAACCACGCACCAGTATATTGAGAGATCGGACACTTCATTACATGAATGATGAAACCACGTACCAGTATATTGAGAGATCGGACACTTCATTACATGAACGATGAAACCACGTACCAGTATATTGAAAGATCGGACACTTCATTACATGAATAATGAAACCAAGTACCAGTACATTGAGAGATCGAACACTTCATTACATGAATGATGAAACAAAACCACGTACCAGTATATTGAGAGATCGGACACTTCATTACATGAATGATGAAACCACGTATAAGTATATTGAGAGATTGGACACTTCATTACATGAATGATGAAACCACGTACCAGTACATTGAGAGATCGGACACTTCATTACATGAACGATGACACCACATACCAGTATATTAAGAGATCGGACACTTCATTACATGAATAATGAAACCACATACCAGTATATTGAGCGATCGGACACTTCATTAAATGAACGATGAAACCACATACCAGTATATTGAGCGATCACACATTTCATTACATGAACGATGAAACCACGTACCAGTATAATGAGAGATCGGACACTTCATTACATGAATAATGAAACCAAGTATAGTAACCACGTACCAGTATATTGAGTGATCGGACACTCCATTACATGAATAATGAAACCATGCACCAGTATATTGAGAGATCGGACACTTCATTACATGAACGATGAAACCACATACCAGTATATTGAGAGATCGGACACTTCATTACATGAACGATGAAACCACATACCGGTATATTAAGAGATCGGACATTTCATTACATGAATAATGAAACCTCATACAAGTATATTGAGCGATCGGACACTTCATTAAATGAACGATGAAACCACATACCAGTATATTGAGCGATCACACATTTCATTACATGAACGATGAAACCACGTACCAGTATAATGAGAGATCGGACACTTCATTACATGAATAATGAAACCACTTATAGTAACCACGTACCAGTATATTGAGTGATCGGACACTCCATTACATGAATAATGAAACCACGCACCAGTATATTGAGAGATCGGACACTTCATTACATGAACGATGAAACCACATACCAGTATATTGAGAGATCGGACACTTCATTACATGAATGATGTATCTAGGCATCAGTATACTGAGAGATCGGACACTTCATTACATGAATAATGAAACCAAGTATCAGTATATTGAGAGATCGGACACTTCATTACATGAATGATGAAACCAAGTACCAGTATATTGAGAGATCGGACACTTCATTACATGAACGATGAAACCATGTACCAGTATATTGAAAGATCGGACACTTCATTACATGAACGATGAAACCACGCACCAGTACATTGAGAGATCGGACACTTCATTACATGAATGATGAAACCAAGTACCAGTATATTGAGAGATCGGACACTTTATTAAAAGAACGATGAAACCACGTACCAGTATATTGAGAGATAGGACACTTCATTACATGAACGATGAAACCACGTACCAGTATATTGAGAGATCGGACACTTCATTACATGAATGATGAAACCACGCACCAGTACATTGAGAGATCGGACACTTCATTACATGAACGATGAAACCACGCACCAGTTTATTGAGAGATAGGACACTTCATTACATGAACGATGAAACCACGTACCAGTATATTGAGAGATCGGACACTTCATTACATGACCGATGAAACCACGTACCAGTATATTGAGAGATTGGACACTTCATTACATGAACGATGAAACCACGCACCAGTACATTGAGAGATCGGACACTTCATTACATGACCGATGAAACCACGCACCAGTATATTGAGAGATAGGACACTTCATTACATGCATAATGAAACCACGCACCAGTACATTGAGAGATCGGACACACTTCATTACATGAATAATGAAACCAAGTACCAGTATATTGAGAGATCGGACACTTCATTACATGAACGATGAAACCACGTACCAGTATATTGAAAGATCGGACACTTCATTACATGAATAATGAAACCAAGTACCAGTATATTGAGAGATCGAACACTTCATTACATGAATGATGAAACAAAACCACGTACCAGTATATTGAGAGATCGGACACTTCATTACATGAATGATGAAACCACGTATAAGTATATTGAGAGATTGGACACTTCATTACATGAATGATGAAACCACGTACCAGTACATTGAGAGATCGGACACTTCATTACATGAACGATGACACCACATACCAGTATATTAAGAGATCGGACACTTCATTACATGAATAATGAAACCACATACCAGTATATTGAGCGATCGGACACTTCATTAAATGAACGATGAAACCACATACCAGTATATTGAGCGATCACACATTTCATTACATGAACGATGAAACCACGTACCAGTATAATGAGAGATCGGACACTTCATTACATGAATAATGAAACCAAGTATAGTAACCACGTACTAGTATATTGAGTGATCGGACACTCCATTACATGAATAATGAAACCACGCACCAGTATATTGAGAGATCGGACACTTCATTACATGAACGATGAAACCACATACCAGTATATTGAGAGATCGGACACTTCATTACATGAACGATGAAACCACATACCGGTATATTAAGAGATCGGACATTTCACTACATGAATAATGAAACCTCATACAAGTATATTGAGCGATCGGACACTTCATTAAATGAACGATGAAACCACATACCAGTATATTGAGCGATCACACATTTCATTACATGAACGATGAAACCACGTACCAGTATAATGAGAGATCGGACACTTCATTACATGAATAATGAAACCACGTATAGTAACCACGTACCAGTATATTGAGTGATCGGACACTCCATTACATGAATAATGAAACCACGCACCAGTATATTGAGAGATCGGACACTTCATTACATGAATGATGTATCTACGCATCAGTATACTGAGAGATCGGACACTTCATTACATGAATAATGAAACCAAGTATCAGTATATTGAGAGATCGGACACTTCATTACATGAATGATGAAACCAAGTACCAGTATATTGAGAGATCGGACACTTCATTACATGAACGATGAAACCATGTACCAGTATATTGAAAGATCGGACACTTCATTACATGAACGATGAAACCACGCACCAGTACATTGAGAGATCGGACACTTCATTACATGAATGATGAAACCAAGTACCAGTATATTGAGAGATCGGACACTTTATTAAAAGAACGATGAAACCACGTACCAGTATATTGAGAGATAGGACACTTCATTACATGAACGATGAAACCACGTACCAGTATATTGAGAGATCGTACACTTCATTACATGAATGATGAAACCACGCACCAGTACATTGAGAGATCGGACACTTCATTACATGAACGATGAAACCACGCACCAGTATATTGAGAGATAGGACACTTCATTACATGAACGATGAAACCACGTACCAGTATATTGAGAGATCGGACACTTCATTACATGAACGATGAAACCACGCACCAGTACATTGAGAGATCGGACACTTCATTACATGAACGATGAAACCACGCACCAGTATATTGAGAGATAGGACACTTCATTACATGCATAATGAAACCACGTACCAGTATATTGAGAGATCGGACACTTCATTACATGAACGATGAAACCACGTACCAGTATATTGAGAGATCGGACACTTCATTACATGAACGATGAAACCACGCACCAGTATATCGAGAGATACGACACTTCATTACATGAACAATGAAACCACGTACCAGTATATTGAGAGATCGGACACTTCATTACATGAACGATGAAACCACGCACCAGTATATTGAGAGATCGGACACTTCATTACATGAACGATGGAACTAAGCACCAGTATATTGAGAGATCGGACACTTCATTACATGAATGATGAAACCAAGTACCAGTATATTGAGAGATCGGACACTTTATTAAAAGAACGATGAAACCACGTACCAGTATATTGAGAGATCGGACACTTCATTACATGAACGATGAAACCATGCACCAGTACATTGAGAGATCGGACACTTCATTACATGAACGATGGAACTAAGCACCAGTATATTGAGAGATCGGACACTTCATTACATGAACGATGTAGCTACGCACCAGTATATTGAGAGATCAGATACTTCATTAAGAAGTTCATCCAGATAGTCGACCATCTTGGTGTGGAACACTATAGTGTTGAGGTGCTTGGACAGATCTGTGTGATCCTTCAGAATTAACCCAGCTTTACCCACACTTGTGTAAGCCTGCAACAAAGAATGGTTTATACTAAATCTAAACACCAGATGAAATTGTACATGTATTATACACTCCTTAAACTTTATATAGTAATAACCTGAAGGATTCATTAAATGAAAACAACAAAAATAAAAAAATAAAAATACAGACAAAAACCTATTTTAGAAGGCAATGTATTTTCTCCCGTTTTAGGAGGAGTATTTGTTTCCTGTCAAATGTAAAAAAAAAAAAAAAAAATTCCCCCCATAATTCTACAGATTTAGGGTCATGCGGAGTGGGTTTATGGATATGGGCCTGAATCCCCCAAAAAAGGTGAACATATTTTATCACTTACCTGTAATCTAAACCAATCCAATCTTATTCCTCTGAAGTCAAATATTTCATTATCTTCAACTGAAATATATAAAATATATACAGATAAAAGTAAAATTACTACAGTATGCATAATTGGTATATACCGTATACCACACTCGTCAGCATATACCTACCACACACGTCAGCATATACCTACCACACTCGTCAGCATATACCTTCCACACTCGTCAGCATATACCTACCACACTTGTCAGCATATACCTACCACTTGTCAGCATATACCTACCACACTTGTCAGCATATACCTACCACACTCATCAGCATATGCCTACCACACTCGTCAGCATATACCTACCACTCATCAGCATATACCTACCACACTCATCAGCATATACCTACCACACTCGTCAGCATATACCTACCACACTCATCAGCATATACCTACCACACTCATCAGCAAATACCTACCACACTCATCAGCATATACCTACCACACTTGTCAGCATATACCTACCACACTCATCAGAATATACCTACCACACTCATCAGCATATACCTACCATACTTGTCAGCACATACCTACCACACTCGTCAGCATATGCCTACCACACTCGTCAGCATATACCTTCCACACTCGTCAGCATATGCCTACCACACTCGTCAGCATATACCTACCACTCATCAGCATATACCTACCATACTTGTCAGCACATACCTACAACACTCGTCAGCATATGCCTACCACACTCGTCAGCATATACCTTCCACACTCGGCAGCATATACCTACCACACTCGTCAGCATATACCTACCATACTTGTCAGCATATACCTACCACACTTGTCAGCATATACCTACCACTCATCAGCAAATACCTACCCCACTCGTCAGCATATACCTACCACTCATCAGCAAATACCTACCACACTCGTCAGCATATACATACCACACTCGTCAGCATATACCTACCACACTCATCAGCAAATACCTACCACACTCATCAGCATATACCTACCACACTCATCAGCAAATACCTACCACACTCATCAGCATATACCTACCACACTTGTCAGCATATACCTACCACACTCATCAGAATATACCTACCACACTCATCAGCATATACCTACCATACTTGTCAGCACATACCTACCACACTCGTCAGCATATGCCTACCACACTCTTCAGCATATACCTTCCACACTCGTCAGCATATGCCTACCACACTCGTCAGCATATACCTACCACTCATCAGCATATACCTACCATACTTGTCAGCACATACCTACCACACTCGTCAGCATATGCCTATCACACTCGTCAGCATATACCTTCCACACTCGGCAGCATATACCTACCACACTCGTCAGCATATACCTACCATACTTGTCAGCATATACCTACCACACTTGTCAGCATATACCTACCACTCATCAGCAAATACCTACCCCACTCGTCAGCATATACCTACCACTCATCAGCAAATACCTACCACACTCGTCAGCATATACATACCACACTCGTCAGCATATACCTACCACACTCATCAGCAAATACCTACCACACTCATCAGCATATACCTACCACACTCATCAGCAAATACCTACCACACTCATCAGCATTTACCTACCATACTTGTCAGCATATACCTACCACACTCATTAGCATATACCTACCATACTTGTCAGCATATACCTACCACACTCGTCAGCATATACCTATCACATTCATCAGTATACACCTACCACACTCATCAGCAAATACCTACCACACACGTAAGCATATACCTACCACACTCATTAGCATATACCTACCACACTCGGCAGCATATACCTACCACACTCATTAGCATATACCTACCACACTCGGCAGCATATACCTACCACACTCGGCAGCATATACCTACCACACTCATTAGCATATACCTACCACACTCGGCAGCATATACTTACCACACTCGTCAGCATATACCTACCATACTTGTCAGCATATACCTACCACACTTGTCAGCATATACCTACCACTCATCAGCAAATACCTACCCCACTCATCAGCATATACCTACCACTCATCAGCAAATACCTACCACACTCGTCAGCATATACATACCACACTCGGCAGCATATACCTACCACACTCATCAGCATATACCTACCACACTCGGCAGCATATACCTACCACACTCATTAGCATATACCTACCACACTCGGCAGCATATACCTACCACACTCGTCAGCATATACCTACCATACTTGTCAGCATATACCTACCACACTTGTCAGCATATACCTACCACTCATCAGCAAATACCTACCCCACTCGTCAGCATATACCTACCACTCATCAGCAAATAACTACCACACTCGTCAGCATATACATACCACACTCGTCAGCATATACCTACCACACTCATCAGCAAATACCTACCACACTCATCAGCAAATACCTACCACACTCATCAGCATTTACCTACCATACTTGTCAGCATATACATACCACACTCATTAGCATATACCTACCATACTTGTCAGCATATACCTACCACACTCGTCAGCATATACCTACCACATTCATCAGTATACACCTACCACACTCGTCAGCATATACCTACCACACCCATCAGCATATACCTACCACACTCATCAGCAAATACCTACCACACACGTCAGCATATACCTACCACACTCATTAGCATATACCTACCACACTCGGCAGCATATACCTACCACACTCATTAGCATATACCTACCACACTCATCAGCATATACCTACCATACTTGTCAGCACATACCTACCACACTCATCAGCATATACCTACCACACTCGGCAGCATATACCTACCACACTCGTCAGCATATACCTAACCACACTCATCAGCATATATTGCGTATCCGCAGATACCATGCACTTGTTTTCAATTTCACAACCGTGGATTACCATTTGGAAGCCTACTCGAAGAGCAATTGTAAAATATAATATGATTGGTTAAGCTGCATGTTAGACTGAGTTTGTGTTATTAACTCGAGTTTCAATAAAACATTCTCTACCCCCGTGTTTCTTATACTCAAATTTCTCACCAACAGCTCAAGCTCCTTGTCAATAAATCAAGACTTCTCAATAATATCAAGTAATCAATAACAATGAATGAAAATTAAACAAACTACATGAATATGCTAACATTTGTTTTGTTAACTTGCTTAACAGTGAGGGCACATATATAATAGTATATCTGTTTTGCACCAGTATGTGAGGATCTGTTTTTCTCCCATTTCTAGTCATGTGAGATAGGGTTTTTCATGACGTCACGTTGGCAGTCTTTTTTTTCTAGCTTAAGATCAAATACATACAGTCATTGAAGTATGCCAGTACTCAGCGCTATAATGAGTATATCCAAGTGAGATAGAGAAATCTCACCCTTGGGTTCAGAATTGCAACCAGGAATTCGGCAGAAGCTCATCCCTGGTTACAATTCTGACCCTTGGGTGAGATTTCTCTCTCACATGGATTGCGGAACGTCGGTGCACCTGGGGCACCTGGGGTCTTCCTCCACCAATGGAAGCTGAAAAGTCGCCATATGACCTTAGCTGTTGGTGCGACTATAAAATCCAATTCAATTCAATTCAAACTCTCACATGGATACTCATGATTGATTCTTATAATACTATTACCTACCTTGCTTCACAGTGAGGGAAGATATGGAGTTGGATAATGAGGACAGGATCACTGATTCATCCTCTGGACACATGGCAAGGTTCTGGCAATATAAAGAGAAACATAACTCAACTACAGTACAATCATAGTAACACGTCTCGTGTGAAGAATGATGATGTATAATTTAAGAACAAAAGAATCCCTACATGTCCACTATTACTTTTCGACGTATGATATTGCAACAATTTATTTGACATTGTCTGCTAAGTTCTATTTTCTTCTACTGATTAGATTACATAAAATTAGACTGCCAAACACTTATACTGTTTCATTTTACATTTTGATATTGATATTAAAGCAAATTCTGCCTTTAATAGTTGAATAAACAGCAATTTTTGAAACATCATCCATCGTATGAGTTGATTGAGTAGAACAGTGGCACTAGAAGTAACTGTAAACACAAACTCACCTGTATGAGTTGAGTAGAATTGAATTGAATGTTGTTTAACGGCTCATCAACACAGTATAGGTTATTTAGAGCCGCCCCAGAGAGAGGAGAAGGATACATAGGAATCCGGGAACCTGCCCTACTCTTATTATCGAATAGATTCCTATGGTTCTTTAACGTGCTCGGAGGATAGACCAATACACGGGACCGCCCGGTTTACGTCCCCATCCGACTGACGAGGCTAAGGTAAAGTGTCTTGCCCAAGAACACACCGATGGAACTCAGTGGCACCACGGAGGATTGAACCCGGGGCCTCCGGTTACAAATCCGCCGCGCTACCGACTGCGCCACGCCAGCCTCTGATTGAGTAGAACAGTGGAACTAGAAGTAACTGTAAACACAAACTCACCTGTATGAGCTGAGTGAGTAGAACAGTGGCACTAGAAGTAACTGTAAACACAAACTCACCTGTATGAGGTGACTGAGTAGAACAGTGGCACTAGAAGTAACTGTAAACACAAACTCACCTGTATGAGTTGATTGAGTAGAACAGTGACACTAGAAGTAATCGTATACACAAACTCACCTGTATGAGTTGATTGAGTAGAACAGTGACACTAGAAGTAATCGTATACACAAACCCACCTGTATAAGTTGATTGAGAAGAAAAGTGGCACTAGAAGTAACTGTAAACACAAACCCACCTGTATGAGTTGAGTAGAACAGTGGCACTAGAAGTAACTGTAAACACAAACTCACCTGTATGAGTTGATTGAGTAGAACAGTGACACTAGAAGTAACTGTAAACACAAACTCACCTGTATGAGTTGATTGAGTAGAACAGTGGCACTAGAAGTAACTGTAAACACAAACTCACCTGTATGAGTTGATTGAGTAGAACAGTGACACTAGAAGTAATCGTATACACAAACCCACCTGTATAAGTTGATTGAGAAGAAAAGTGGCACTAGAAGTAACTGTAAACACAAACCCACCAGTATGAGTTGAGTAGAACAGTGGCACTAGAAGTAACTGTAAACACAAACCCACCTGTATGAGTTGAGTAGAACAGTGGCACTAGAAGTAACTGTAAACACAAACTCACCTGTATGAGCTGAGTGAGTAGAACAGTGGCACTAGAAGTAACTGTAAACACAAACTCACCTGTATGAGTTGAGTAGAACAGTGGCACTAGAAGTAACTGTAAACACAAACCCACATGTATAGTAGAACAGTGATACTAGAAATAATCGTATACACAAACCCACCTGTATAATCTGATTGAGTAGAACAGCATCGTACCCTGCCAAATATTGCACATAGTACCTCTGCATCACCTGATGGTACTTCTTCACCAGCACTACAATCATACACATACATCAGAATTATATATGCAGACATTCTTATCTGGGGTTTTGTGGCACACCTACACAGAAAGTTTATATGGCACCAATAGGAATAAACATTCCAGGTCCACCCTCCATTAACATTAAGATGAAACTATGCATAATGGGCCTAGAACCTTCTCACCTGCAGAACTGCAGAGTTGCTGCAAATTCTGTTGTAAACGCTCCATTTTTCATTGGAGCCATGATCATTTGTTTCTACCACCACTCGAGTAAGCATCTGAAACAATATAGTGGGTGGTGATGAAGACCTTTAATGATATTTGAAGCCTAAGCATTTGTTGTTATGTATATATATGTCATTATATGGCTTCCTGGGTAGAGCCAGTACTATGCAATGTGGATTAATTACATGGTTAAGGCAAGGATCGACCAATATATCCAAAACAAGTAAGGCTTATATAAAGATATATATAAATCATTTTGAGGTGATTCCGTATCTTCCTCCTATCCTGTTTAATTATAAAAGGTGTGTGACGACAATCACTACTTACTGTGTTTAGCATAAATTAATGTGATAACTTGAAACTAAACATATATTTCTGTAATATCATCTTTACAGACCAGTTCTCCATTGAGAGAGAATTCCTTACATACAGCCTTGCAGGAGTTATTGTTCATTGTAATAACTCCAATAAAACCAATTTCTAATTCATCTAAAAAAACAAAACGTGTTCAGATTCCTTAAGAAAGTAAAAACTTACTTTTCAGCTCCTCCATGTAAAACAATAACTCTGGAATTTGCCTGAAATTAACATACAATCTATTAAACACATGCTTAGACTCTGCCGATTAAATATACATACTTAACATACGAACAGCTTACAAAGTCCAAGATCATTTGTAACTTTCGTAAAGCTCCTTATGCCGTTCTATCTTGTATCCATTCAGACTGTTTTCTGGACATTTTGTTTGCTTATTTGTTCACTAATGAATTCATTTGTCAAGCCACCTTGGCTTTTAAATAATTGATTGGTTGAATCTAGTCACCTGATGTAAACGTTCACATTATTTTTAAGTTTAGACTGACATATAATGCCCACCTGTCAACAAAGTCCTCCTGGTTCATCTTGACATTGTGACGCTTCCCCGGCGGGTTCTGGAAGTGTCTCAACAACCAGTGTACCTCATACGAGGACATGGCCAAGGCCTGGAGCACAAAAAGGGCCTTAGGTCCCAGCAGGCCTGGCTGGTCTGTGTAGATCAGAAACAACTCTCGCAGGGCAGTACGTAAGAACTTTCTTCTCTCTCGATGGATAGCTGGTCTGTGAAGGAGATGATTTACAGAAATGTAATTTATTACATTCAATGTCATATGGTTTACATCATTTTATTATATTTCAATAGATGAAATGAAAGATCAGAATTTCTCAGTGAAAGAAAATTCATAATCACAAAAATTACTAACAGTGATGCCGAGTCTTGATGTCAATAAGGTGTTAACGTCAATTGCATAGCATGCACAACAAGGTTACTTTTTTTTTTATTAGAATCATAATAAACTGATTAAAAATAAATATATTTATATATATTTATTGGGTTCAATTAAAAGAAAATCGTTCAGTCGAAAGCAGGTATGTTGTCTTTTTTACTTACTCTATCAGTTTGTGTGTGAAAAGTACCACACACCTACCATCTCGTGAAGAATTCCTCTATAATCAAACCCAGCAGTTAAATATTCTATATATTTTATCACGACAAATAATATGCTTATTCTAGTTATGTGGTAGACAGTTTGGATTATTATGCTGTTTACATTTTGGATCATTATTTTGTAGACATGGATCATTATGTTGTAGACATGGATCATTATGTTGTAGACATGGATCATTATGTTGTAGACTTTATGGGTTTAACATTATTTAAGGCACTCATCTATCATCACAGCCAAAAATGCTGAAGAAATTTAAAACATTGAATGAAAAGCATTCTCATACATTTGGTGCAATCTACATTATGTGCATAGAGAAATGGTTGCTTGCTTATAATATGCAATCATTTTTAAAATACAAATTATGTGCAACTTAAATACATCTTATTAAAGCATTTTTCTACAGATATTTCCAAAAAAAAATATTGGCGATCTGCAATTTTATTGTAGAATTTGATAATCTCCCAGATAATTGAAAGCTAAATTAACCTAGCTTTTGCAACTGCAGGAAGAATAACCTAGCTTTTTCAACTGCAAGGAAGAAGTAACCTAGCTTTTCCAACTGCAAGGAAGATAACCTAGCTTTTTAACTGCAACGAAGAGTAACCTAGCTTTTCCAACTGAAGGAAGAGTAACCTAGATTTTCCAACTGCAAGGAAGAGTAACCAAGCTTTTCGATTGCAACTGCCAGGAAGAGTAACCTAGCTTTTACAACTGCAAGGAAGAGTAACCTAGTTTTCAACTGCAAGGAAGAGTAACTTAGTTTTTCATCAGCAATGAAGAGTAACCAAGCTTTTCGATTGCAACTGCCAGGTAGAGTAACCTAGATTTTCCGACTGCAAGGAAGAGTAACCTAGCTTTTCAACTGCAAGGAAGAGTAACCTAGCATTTCAAATGCATGGAAGAGTAACCTAGGTTTTCCAACCACAAGGAAGAGTAACCCAGGTAACTATACAGCAGTGTAATCTATGTTTTTTAATCTATGTTAGTAACTAAACAGCATTGTAATCTGTTTTGTAACTAAATAGCAGTGTAATCTATGTTTTGTAACTAAACAGCAGTGTAAGCTATGTTTTGTAACTAAACAACAGTGTAATCTAGGTTTAGTACTAATTAGGAATGTAATATAGGTTTTGTAACTAAACAGCAGTGTAATCTATGTTTTGTAACTAAACAGCAGTGTAAGCTATGTTTTGTAACTAAACAACAGCGTAATATAGGTTTTGTAACTAAACAGCAGTGTAATCTATCTTTTGTAACTAAACAGCAGCGTAATCTATTTTTTGTAACTAAACAGCAGAGTAATCTAGGTTTTGTAACTAAAACGCAGAGTAAACTAGGTTTTGTAACTAAACATCAGTGTAATTTAGGTTTTGTAACTAAACAGCAGTGTAATCTATGTTTTGTAAGGAAACAGCAGTGTAATCTATGTTTTGTAACTAAACAGCAGCGTAATTTAGGTTTTGTAACTAAACAGCAGTGTAGTCTATGTTTTGTAACTAAACAGCAGTGTAATCCAGGTTTTGTAACTGAACAGCAGCATAATTTAGGTTCCGTAACTAAACAGCAGTGTAATCTAGGTTTGTAACTCAACAGCAGTGTAATCTAGGTTTGTATCTAAACAACAGTGTAATAATCTAGGTTATGTAACTAAACAGCAGAGTAATCTATGTTTTGTAAATAAACAGAAGTGTAATCTATCTTTTGTAACTAACAACAGTGTAATCTAGGTTTTGTAACTAAACAGCAGAGTAATCTAGGTTTTTGTAACTAAACAGCAGTGTAATCTAGGTTGAGTAACTAAACAGCAGCGTAATTTTGGTTTTGTAACTAAACAGCAGTGTAATCTAGGTTTGTAACTAAACAGAAGTGTAATCTAGGTTTTGTAACTAAACAGCAGAGTAATCTATGTTTTGTAACTAAACAGCAGTGTAGTCTATGTTTTGTAACTAAACAGCAGTGTAGTCTATGTTTTGTAACTAAACAGCAGTGTAATCTAGGTTTTGCAGTGTAATCTAGGTTTTGTAACTAAACAGCAGTGTAATCTAGGTTTTGTAACTAAACAGCAGTGTAATCTATGTATTGCAATTAAACAGCAGTGTAATCTATGTTTTGTAACTAAACAGCAGTGTAATCTAGGTTTTGTAACTAAACAGCAGTGTAATCTAGGTTTTGTAACTAAACAGCAGTGTAATCTAGGTTTTGTAACTAAACAGCAGTGTAATCTAGGTTTTGCAATTAAACAGCAGTGTAATCTAGGTTTACAACTACACTTATACTCATTTATTCAATAATCAATCACTACACTTGTGGCAAATATACACATGTGGAACATATAATATACACATGTGGAACATATACATGTGGCACATATACATGTGGAGCATACACACCTGTGGAATATATACACATGTGGAACATATACATGTGGCAAATATACACATGTGGAACATATACATGTGACACATATACACATGTGGAACATATACATGTGGTACACACATGTGGAACATATACACATGTGGAACATATACGTGTGGCAAATATACACATGTGGAACATATACACATGTGGAACATATACATGTGGCAAATATACACATGTGGAACATATACATGTGACACATATACACATGTGGAACATATACATGTGGTACACACATGTGGAACATATACACATGTGGAACATATACATGTGGCAAATATACACATGTGGAACATATACATGTGGCACATATACACATGTGGAACATATACACATGTGGAACATACTCACATGTGGAACATATATATGTGGCACATATACATGTGGCACATATACACATGTGGAACATATACATGTGGAACACACACACATGTGGAACATATACACATGTGGAACATATACATGTGGCACATATACACATGTGGAACATATACATGTGGCACATATACATGTGGCACATATACACATGTGGAACATATACATGTGGAACACACACACATGTGGAACATATACACATGTGGAACATATACATGTGGCACATATACACATGTGGAACATATACATGTGGCACATATACACATGTGGAACATATACATGTGGAACACACACATATGTGGAACATATACACATGTGGAACATATACATGTGGCACATATACACATGTGGAACATATACATGTGGAACACACACACATGTGGAACATATACACATGTGGAACATATACACGTGGAACATATACATGTGGCACATATACACATGTGGAACATATACATACGTGGAACATATACACAGGTTACACACGTGGAACATATACATGTGAAACATATACACATGTTACACACGTGGAACATATACATGTGAAACATATACACATGTTACACACGTGGAACATATACATGTGAAACATATACACATGTAGAACATATACACATGTAGAACATATACACATGTGGTGTAGATACTAGTATACTTATACCACAAAGCCACTAGGGAGTAAATAAAACATTCAATACAAAGAAGCATACGTCATAATTCTAGGCAATCTACCACTGATACAAACTCACACATACCAATACAAACGCACACACATTACAAAACATTTGAGATGAAGACACTTCAACTATGACTGAAAATTTACCATGATAGTTAACATATGATGGTAAACATTTCCCTACATTATTAAAGCTGCATATGGCAATCACATATTATTTAAAGCGGAATCTGTCAAATCTTCAATAAACCTGACCAGGCATAATTAAAGCAGCATATGGCAGGCAATCTTACGACCGTACATTAACAATCTTCAATAAACATGACCTTATATTATCAAAGGGGCGTATGGCAATCTGTAAATCTGTATTTGGGCATTAATATTAGAATCTTGATTTTAATTATTCGTTGCCATTTTTAACTTGAGACAGCATGTAAATATTTAATCATCTTGAAATAAAATAGGACTTTTTCTTTATTTTACATCAGGTTAATTAAATTATTGCACATAAATAATCACATACTTGTGTAGAAAAACTAGCATGACACGCCCCTGTCAGTTTTAAGGCTCGCAATTGCTCTGCACCCCTTTAAAGTTGCTGATGCTATATTTGACTAATCTTTTGACAAGCAGAAGAGATAATTATTATTCATATTAATGAGGTGGTGTTTGTTGATCCTATGCGTCAAAGGTACTATAATGTTAATACTATGAAAGAGTTGTTTTAGATTTCCTGAAAGAAATCAGACTATATAAATCATTATAATATCTTCTTATATATATTTACTTGTTTATATACCCATTGACGGGCATTTGTTGATTTACATATACAGTTTATATTACTACCATATCATCCCTTATTTGTAAATAGTTTTATCTTTATATATTTACATTAATTTTTAATTACTACTTCATGTCTTCATCTTTCATCAGTTTTTGCGCACAATAGGACCTATTTATGTGTCGACGTACCGTAAAACACCATTCATTCATTCATTACATGCTTTTATCTCGGACAATTAATTTTAGTGTTACTGTTGGAGATCAGTTAGTTACTGTTTTGTCGGATACATATTTTTGTTAAGTTATAGAAAAGTGTGGCTAAACAGGCTTCAAAATCCCATTTAACCTTCTTCAAGGTAACCAAATGTTCAAACCACCATTAATACAACATGGTCAAACTGATCAAGTGTCTTCATCCCAAATAATTCAAATTGTGACACATATCCTACATACAAGTTTACTTACGAATTTCTGAAAATAAATAAACTTCTCTTATGAATTATAGCTGATGTTGGTGTTCAACAAAGATATTTGTTCTCTCAGACAGACATTTACTGGTTTATCATGCCAAACAGGCATTTACTGGTTTATCATGCCGTTTGGCATTTACTGGTTTGTCATGCCAAACAGGCATTTACTGGTTGATCATGCCAGAAATTTACTGGCTGATCATGTCAGACATTTACTGGCTGATCATGCCAGAAAGGCATTTACTGGTTTGTAATGCCAGATAGGCATTTACTGGTTGATCATGCCAGATAGGCATTTACTGGTTGATCATGCCAGACATTTACTGGTTATCATGCCAGATAGCCATTTACTGTTTTATCATGCCAGACAGACATGTACTGTTTTATCATGCCATACAGGCATTTACTGGTGTATCATGCCAGACAGGCATTTAATGTTCATCAAGTCAGACAGACATTTACTGGTTGTTCATGCCAGACATACATTCACTGGTTTATCATACCAGATAGGCATTTACTGGTTTATCATGTCAGACAGACATTTACTGTTTTATCATGCCAGACAGATGTTTACTGGTTAATCATGCCAGATAGGCATTTACTGGTTTATTATGCCTCACAGGCATTTGCTGATTTATCATGCCAGACAGGCATTTAGTGGTGTATCATGCCAGACAGGCATTTACTGGTTAATTATGCCAGCCAGGCATTTACTGGTTGATCATGCCAGATAGGCATTTACTGGTTGATCATGCCAGATAGGCAGTTACTGGTTGATCATGCCAGACAGGTATTTACTGATTTATCATGTCAGACAGGCATTTACTGGTTGATCATGCCACACAGGCATTGAGCCACACAGGCATTGACTAGTTGATCATGCCAGGCAGGCATTTACTGTTTATCATGCCAGATAGGCATTTACTGGTTGATCATGTCAGACAGGCATTTACTGGTGTATCATGCCAGACAGGTACTTACTGGTTGATCATGCCAGATAGGCATTTACTAATTTATCATGCGAGGCAGGCATTTACTGGTGTATCATGCCATACATGCATTTGCTGGTTGATCATGTCAGATAGGCATTTACTGGTTTATCATGCCAGACAGACATTTACTGGTTGATCATGCCAGGCAGGCATTTACTGGTTTTTCATGCCAGACAGACATTTACTGGTTGATCACGCCAGGCAGGCATTTACTGGTTTATCATGCCAGATAGGCATTTACTGGTTGATCTTGTCAGACAGGCATTTACTGGTTTATCATGCCAGATAGGCATTTACAGGTTGATCATGTCAGACAGGCATTTACTGGTTTATCATGCCAGACAGGCAATTACTGGTTGATCATGCCAGACAGACATTTACTGGTTGATCATGCCAGCCAGGCCTTTACTGGTTGATCATGCCAGATAGGCATTTACTGGTTGATCATGCCAGATATGCAGTTACTGGTTGATCATGCCAGACAGGTATTTACTGGTTTGTCATGTCAGACAGGCATTTACTTGTTGATCATGCCAGACAGGCAATTACTGGTTGATCATGCAAGACAGGCATTTACTGGTTGATCATGTCAGACAGGCTTTTACTAGTTGAGCATGCCAGACAGGCATTTACTAGTTGAGCATGCCAGACAGGCATCTACTAGTTAAGATTGCCAGACAGGCATTTACTGGTTGATCATGCCAGATAGGCATTTACTGGTTATCATGCCAGATAGGCATTTACTGGTGTATCATGCCAGACAGACATGTACTGGTTGATCATGCCAGACAGGCATTTACTGGTTGATCATGCCAGACAGACATGTACTGTTTGATCATGCCATACAGGCATTTACTGGTGTATCATGTCAGACAGGCATTTACTGGTTCATCAAGCCAGACAGACATTTACTGGTTGTTCATGCCAGACATACATTCACTGGTTTATCATGCCAGACAGGCATTTATTTGTTTAGTAGTTCACTACCAATACAATTAACTTAAAGGTTTGGTTGGTAAATATACAGATAGAATATATACCAGACATGAGTCATTCTTAGCAGATCAGATTTGGAGAGTTAGAACACATTATAAGGTATCCATGGACACGGATGCTATGCAATGTATCTATATGCATATTATGTATGTCTATGGTGTTTTAAGTTTTGGAAATAAATTGACAAGGCAGTTAAGACAGATTCCCTTGCATCCTAAATGGCAGATTTAAGTGGCTACCATGACTTAATTTTAGGTAAAAAAAAGCCTGAAATGAGAAGGCAGAAAAAAGAAAAAGCATCCGCCATGCTGGTGTCATTTTTAACAATTTGTCTTTGACGACCACAAAAATGGGACAACCAACAGAAGAACTTTTCCTGAAAATAGGACATAGCATAGAAGTGATTATTGTTAATGGTGACCATGCACAGAAGTAAGTATTGTCAAACAGTGACCATGCATTGAAGTAATTATTGTTAGTGACCATGAATAGAATTTGAATTGAATATTGTTTAACGGCTCATCAACGCCAGTATAGGTTATTTAGAGCCGCCCCAGAGAGAGGGGAAGGATACATAGGAATCCGGGAACCTGCCCTACTCTTGTTATCGAATAGATTCCTATGGTTCTTTAACGTGCTCGGAGGATAGACCGATACACGGGACCGCCCGGTTTACGTCCCCATCCAACGGACGAGGCTAAGATAAAGTGTCTTGCCCAAGAACACACCGACGGAACTCAGTGGCACCACGAAGGACTGAACCCGGGGCCTCCGGTTACAAATCCGCCCACTACCGACTGCGCCACGCCAGCCCATAGAAGTGTTCACAGTGTGATCATTGGTATAGAAGTATGTTTAAATGGAATGCCCCAAATCAATAGTTTAAAACACTTTATTTTACATGTAGCCTATGGTTTCAGCTCATAGTACAAAATATATGATGTAATACTAAGTATATGTGACAACGAATAAACAAAGCTTCACTTTCTAAATTGAAATACCCAATAAATGTACAAGCATATGTCACAGCATGTGCAGCAGTGTGTGAACACTATAGTGGTGGACCCACAGACCAGAGGTTGGCATACTGGCTAATATGTCACAGTGTGTGCAGCAGTGTGTGAACACTATAGTGGTGGCCCCACAGACCAGAGGTTGGCATACTGGCTAATATGTCACAGTGTGTGCAGCAGTGTGTGAACACTATAGTGGTGGCCCCACAGACCAGAGGATGGCATATTGGCTAATATGTCACAGTGTGTGCAGCAGTGTGTGAACACTATAGTGGTGGCCCCACAGACCAGAGGATGGCATACTGGCTAATATGTCACAGCGTGTGCAGCACTGTTTGAAAAATATAGTGGTGGCCCCACAGACCAGTGGTTGGCATACTGCCTAAGTGATCCAATCAGGATCATAAGTTGAATCCACTACAGACCTGCGATTGGCATGTTGACTTTTAAAGCATTCCACCCAGGATTGTGACTTGAATCCCCATCTGGACTCGAATGGATTCAATTTCTGAAATACTTTAAAGTATATCCCACCCAAAAAGTTTTTTGATCAGATTAAAACTAAGGTAGTTATAAAATAAAAAGCCAACACTCCTAACCAACCAACCACCCCCACACAAGAAATCCATTCAGGTGTGGACTGACTACTGTTATCTGTAGTACTACATATTCATGTTCTATATAGACATACATACCGTATACCCACGTATAAACGCTCACCAGTAACATATTCATGTTCTATATAGACATACATACCGTATACCCACGTATAAACGCTCACCAGTAACATATTCATGTTCTATATAGACATACATACCGTATACCCACGTATAAACGTTCACCAGTAACAACGTGGCTGACTACTGTTATCTGTAGTACTACATATTCTATATAGACATACATACCGTATACCCACGTATAAACGCTCACCAGCAACATATTCATGTTCTATATAGACATACATACCGTATACCCACGTATAAACACTCACCAGTATGGACTGACTACTGTTATCTGTAGTACTACATATTCATGTTCTATATAGACATACATACCGTATACCCACATATAAACGCTCACCAGTATGGACTGACTACTGTTATCTGTAGTACTACATATTCATGTTCTATATAGACATACATACCGTATACCCACAATAAACGCTCACCGTTTTCTTTAGTTTAAAGAAAATACACTTGCCAGTAGCCTGACTTGAGGTATACTTCAGAAAAATACCTCCCCGCAAGCATTTAAGTGGTATAATATGTAAACAAAATTATGGTCTCATATTTGTAATATGCAACGCTCCCAGTAGTGTTGACCGTTTAAACGGGGTATACCGTATGCGGTATGCATATGTATGTGGGACACTGGATGCTTTGGCTGTGTAAACACAACTATGCATATGTATGTGGGACACTGGATGCTTTGGCTGTGTAAACACAACTTACGAGGATTGTAGTGCCTGGTGCTGGAGATCCTTCACTTCACTGATTCTCTTGCTGAGATTTTGGCTAAAAAGAAATCAGTAAAATATCATGCAGTTATTTATTTTAAACACTCTTCTGAATGAAACATGTTTGAATCTAATTGTATCACATGAAATTAATCAACATTGTTCTGTTACAAGTTAGTATTAAAGTCATGGCAAAGTATCCTATATAAATGAATTTTTTAAATGTACACTTGGAAATATATTTGAATTGAATTGAATTGAATTGGATTTTATAGTCGCACCAACAGCTCAGGTCATATGGCGACTTTCCAGCTTCCACTGGTGGAGGAAGACCCCAGGTGCCCCTCCGGACAATTTTCGTGCACGGACGGGCACCTGGGTAGAACCACCGACGTTCCGCAAGCCAGCTGGATAGCTTCCTCACATAAAGATTCCTAGGCCCCCGAGGGATCGAACCTACAGCGGTGAGGGGCAAATGATTGCAAGTCAGAGACTCTAACCACTCGGCCACGGACGCCCCTGAAATATATTTGAACAAGAGGTTGTTTTTAGTACATACAGATGTCTCCTCCACTTCCGCAAAAAATCGTTCACATGAAACACGAAGATAATATGCTCAACTAGGCTTGGTACTGAACAGCCTTTCCAAGTTTCGTTGAAATCCGGCTAGGGGTTTAGGAGAACTAGTCCGGACAAATTTTGTGAATTAAAACCTTTAAAGGGCAATAACTCTCCAAAAAATGTCTTAACTGGAACACGGCAAAGAAATGCACATCTGGGCTTCGTACAGATCATCCTTGCCAAGTTTCGTTGAAATCTGGCTAGGGGATCAGGAGAACTAGTCCGGACATTATGTATTAAAACCTTTAAATGGCCATAACTCTGCCAAAAATCATTCAACCAGAACAAAGCGAAGATATGCCCAATAAGACTTGGTACTTATTCTCAAAGCCAAGTTTCGATGAAATCTGGACAGGGGTTCTAGTCCCGACAAGGTTTGTGTATTAAAATTTAAAGTGCCGTATCTCCGCCAAAATCATTCAACCGGAACACGGCGAAGATATGCATAACTAGGCTTGGTACTGATCATCTCTGCAAAGTTTCGTTGAAATCGGGCAAGGGGTTAAGGAGAACTAGTCTGAACAAAGTCAATGTACTAAAACTTTTAAAGGGACATAACTCTGCCAAAAATCATTCAACCAGAACACGGCGATGATATGCATAACTAGGCTTAGTATTGATCATCCCTGCAAAGTTTCGTTGAAATATGGCCAGGGTTTCAGGAGAACAAGTTCGGACAAAGTTTGTGACATACAGACAACAGACAGACACACAGCACAAAAACAATGTCACCCCTCCACAAAGTGGGGGAGACAAGTATGCCACCACTATAATAAATGCAATTTATCTCTGTACAATGCTGCATAAATAGACTATACCTACCCCCTCAAACTTTCGAAGAATTGTGTGATGTAGCTGTGTATATGTAGGATTTCATCTCGACACAGCTGTACGATGTAGCCGGACTGCAGTGCTGTCTTCCACAGGTCCCAGGTCTGAGCCTCGGACAGATACTGGTGGCACAACATGAGACCAACTGAAACATGTGGCATTTAATGAAGTAAAGTGAGTGGCTTGGAACATGCATAGAAGTCAAACATGCACTCATAGTCCGGTATGTGAAGTTGTTCAATGCCGAAACCTGGACATTAGTTAGAGAGAAACCCAGTTAGTAAAACTACTAATCTTTCCTAAGGCTCTCTTTAAAAAAAATCTAAATGGATTAAATATGTTGATTCAATACAGATTGCATGTTTGCAGAATGCATATGCATGAAGTTGACAATTAATGATTAATATAGAAAATCTCTGTTTTCTGGAGATTTGCAATGTATAGTAATTTGACAGAAATATGGTGAATAACAGTGAAAATAAATCCTAAACAGTAACACCTAATGTTCACAAGTTCTCCATGTAATCACATATATCACAGCGACATCCAACAGTTTCCCCCCATCAACATGAAGCATAGATCACAGCCACTTCCAATATCAACAGTAACCATAGATTACCATGACAACAACCACTTCCCATATCAATAGTAACAATAGATTACCATGACAACAACCACTTCCCATATCAACACTAACCATAGATTACCATGACAACAACAACTTCCCATATCTACAGTAATCATAGATTACCATGAGTACAACCAATTCCCATATCAACAGCAACCATAGATTACCATGACAACAACCACTTCCCATATCAACAGTAAGCATAGATTACCATGACTACAACCACTTCCCATATCAACAGTAACCATAGATTACCATGACAACAACAATTTCCCATATCTACAGTAACCATAGATTATCATCTCTACAACCAATTCCTGTATCAACCGTAACCATAGATTACCATGACTACAACCAATTCTTGTATCAACAGTAAGCATAGATTACCATGACAACAACCACTTCCCATATCAACAGTAGGCATAGATTACCATGACAACACCCACTTCCCATATCAACAGTAAGCATAGATTACCATGACAACAACCACGTCCCATATCTACAGTAACCATATATTACCATGACTACAACCACTTCCCATATCAACAGTAACCATAGATTACCATGACAACAACCACTTCTCATATCAACAGTAAGCATATATTACCATGACTACAACCACTTCCTATATGAACAGTAACCATAGATTACCATGACAACAACCTCTTCCCATATCAACAGTAAGCATAGATTACCATGACAACAACCATTTCCCATATCAACAGTAAGCATAGATTACCATGACAATAACCACTTTCCATATCAACAGTAACTATATATCACCATGACAACAACCACTTCCGATATCAACAGTTACCATAGATCACCATGACGAAACCACTTCCCATATTAGCAGTAACCAAAGATCACCATGACAGAAACCAATTCCCATATTAACAGTAACCATAGATCACCTGACAACAACCACTTCCCTTATCAACAGTAACCATAGATCACCATGACAGAAACCACACGACAACAACCACTTCCAATATCAACAGAAACCATAGCTCGGCGTGACAACCACTTCCCATATCAACACTAACCATAAATCACCATGACAAAAACTATGCCCCATATAAACAGTAACCATAGATCACCATGACAACAGTCACCTCCTATATCAACAGTAACCATAGATCACCATGACAACAACCACTTCTTCCCATATCAACAGTAACTGTATATCACTATGACAACAATCACTTCCCATATCAACAATAACCATAGATCACAAAGACAACAACCACTTCCCATATCCACAGACCATAGATTACCATGACAACAATCACATCCAATATCACATGTAACCATAGATCACCATGACAACAACCACTTACCATATCAACAGTAACCATAGATCACCATGACAACGACTATACTTACAGATGATCCACCTTTCTATGGTGTCTTGTGCTAGGTATTCACACTGGATCTGAATAGAATAATATTAAGTGTATTAGTTTCGAATGTTGGAATAGTGAGGGTAGACAGGAGCTGGTGTCTAGTGCTTGACAATGGACATAGTTTCACAAGGCTGTCATAATGCAGATTAAAGACAAAAATCGAATAATTAAACACTTAATACATGCAGTTTAATATGTTGAAAATTTGAGAAGCACAATTCAATCAAACAATATAGGTGTGTAAGGCTTTGAAATGTAAAATTTAATTTGCTTTCTCATTCTTTTTAAAGGGATACGAGACAATCTTGAGATATTTCAACAACATTCAGCTAAAAAAATAGTTCACCGACCTCATTTTAATTTAAAGATAATATTGTAGGGCATAACAAACTGACAATCACATTATCATATTTTTTGTAAATGACATCTACTTAATGTGGAATAAAGTTGCCTAACCATGGTGGTTGTGGGCACTTGGCTAATCTTGGCTGGTTCTGCTAGCAGACTCAGCACCTGCATGGCACGTAACTGGTCCGCTGGCAAGGTCTTCTTGGAGTAGATGCTGTGTAGTGACAAAATACCTGGTATCAGAACCTACAAAACAGAAAAATACCTGGTATCAGAACCTACAAAACAGAAAAAAAACTGGTATCAGGACCTACAAAACACAAAAATACCTGGTATTAGAACCTAAAACAAGAGCTGTCGGAGCGCAGCTCGACTATTCGATTTTTCAGAGAATAATAAATTTATAGCTAGTATATACCATTAGAAAACAAGGCTACAACAATGTGGGGTGGGGTTGGGGGTACAACATAACTATGTGTAAGAATTGACAAAAACAACACAGAAATATGTAAAAAATAAACATTAAATAAAAATATTCCAGTTTCGAGCGTCGAGGTGGGGTGGAAGGGGATGGGGGCAGCAACATAGGTATGTGTAAGAATTGACCAAAACAACACAGAAATAAGTAAAAAAAAAAAAATATATAGTCTAGTGGTGAGAGGCAGGAGGGGGAGGGGTGGGTGCAACATATATGTGTAAGAATTGACTACAACAACACAGAAATATGTAAAAAAAAAAGTGTGGAGGGGTGGGGGATTTTTCGTAAGACATTTAATAAAACAGGGCCAAGGATTTTTCAGTAAAAGAAAATTGTTTATAACTATTATTTTTTAACTATTTAACTTACTTAGAACACAAGATAATTACACAGGAAAAATATCTAGGCATGAAATGCATATATTTTATGTATTTTATGCATAATAGTTTCATATGAAATACATATGTTTACACTTCATATGTGGCACATGTGTATTATTTTGACATGAAAAATATATGTGGTACATATGTGACACATACGTAAATAACGATTTATATATGAAAGAAACATGCAAATAATAAGAAATAAATACTGATGAAGGTGATCCTTTGTGAGCAACAAACACAATTAAGAGAATAAAGCAACAGACTCGATTTTACCGAGTCTGTTCACGAGAAGTAATGAAAGAAGCAACACCTCTCACGCCCCCTAGCACCGGCTTAAGCGGTATTCTACTTCAAAGCCACCTATATTGGGCTCGTTGGCCCCAAAGGACCTGTAAAAATAACACTACTGATTCGTAGCACGGGGAGACTTTTTACAGCCGCCACACTGCACTAAACGAATGCTAGTGTGAATGTAAGACATTTGTGGCATGTCACAACGTTTTTCCTTTGTATATGATGCTGTTTTATGAAATCAGTAAAGAGTTGAATTATCGACAGCACTTAATTAAGTAATTCAATAATAAACATGTATGTTATTTAATTAGATTATATAATTATACTGTGATAGATTATAAGCAAATCTTTCACTTGATGGCTTTGGACAGCCTGTTATCAAAGTCTAGACTCGTTCAAGTAATCAACTGACCCTAGAATGTGGCACAAACTCCTCCGTCATTTTCTTCATTGGAATATCATAATCCAAAATCATCTGTCCAAGCCTTGGAAATGACGGGTCCCTGAAAGGCAACATGGTCAAGACAATAATAGGTATTGAGAGACATATATATTCAACATGTTTCCACGACAAGTTAACAAATTAAATACGTTTTCAAAGAGATGTAAATGAGAAATGAAAGTCAGAGAAAAATGTAAAACAGTCCATACACATATGATTTCTAAACAAACTAAAACTTATTAAAAGTCATTTACTTTATTTGAATTTCTATAGATAAGGAGCCTTTATCAATGTTAATAAGTAAGAATTGCTAGCATATATATGTTGATATGTTACAGAAATAGGGTAATACTGAAGTGACTGAATTTACTTTATTTGAAGAGGGTGTTAGTAAAACTACTAATCTTTTTTGAGGCCCTCTTTATAATGCAATATATTAACGAAAACATATATACAAGTTTATAACAACACAACGAGAATAACAATAAAAACAAAAGTGTTCAAAAATATATATATATTACTATTCAATATCAATTTTAACAAAAACAATGAAACATGAAAGGATGTGCCATAGGCAGTTTAGGATCCCGACCTGTAGAACAAGAATTTCATATATGAACCTTGACCCAGAAAATGATAAATAATCGAACCTACCCCTGTCCATGTAGATATTCGTGGGCCACGTTGTAGAGTGACAGGACAGCCTTTCTGTCATCCACCTTGGACACCAGGATCATAATACTGACATACGTCGCCATCAGGTCCAGGTACGTCCTAGACAGGTCAAAGTTCAATGTCTACAACACAGTAACAGGTAGAAATTATTATATCGGCAAACAGGTCAAAGTTCAATGTCTACAACATAGTAACGGGTAAAAAATTATTATATCTGTAAAAAGGTCAAAGTTCAATTGTCGACAAACATAATTACGGGGAGCAATTATTAAATCTGCAAACAGGTCAAAGTTCAATGTTGACAAACATAGTTTAAGAAAGCAATTATTAGGTCAAAGTTCAACAGTAACAGGGAGAAATAAATCAATCTTCAAATGGAGCAACGTTCAAAGTCTAAAATATAACAACTGATCTTCTGATAAATATAACGATTTAAAATAAGTGTTCCTTTTCAAATCTGATTTCATGTTGACACCAATGGCATCTTTCAGTATACTAAATCCTGTCTGAAGTGGTTGCTAAACCAGGAAGGAAAACATTGGACAATAAACAGAGGATAAACAAATATTCAATATAACATTTTTTCATTTCCACACTTCCTTAATCTGATAACGGGATATCACCAACTATTAGGATAAAAACACTTAATATTGAGTCTATGTTAAGATGCTGTGTATATCTTTGTTTTTATACAGCTGTTTTATCCTTATATATACTTACAATATCTAAGTAGACCTGACACGCATCTATTGTAGTGAGCAGATCAGCCACATGGTCCTGTAATGATGACAGTAATAGTATAATATATACTGGAAATATACGCTAATGTCTGAAGGTCAAAATACTTATGAGAAGAAAATTTGAATGGTGGTTTACATGTACATCTTTTTAGCACATGTAAAGCCATATACGATGGTGTTTTTTTTTGTAGTACAGGCAGACCACCCCATTTTTCCTGAGTAGAACCAGAACTGTATACCTCTCGCCATCTGTAAGGTTCAACATTTTCTCGCTTGGCGAGTCAAGCTCCCAGTGGGGTTCGAACCCACAGCAGTATGAGAAGAAGTAGTAAAATTGTATAACAATAACAAACACCAGCTACATATATAAATATCATATTATTTACAAGAGCACCACAGGCAGATGCAGAGGACTGTCTGCATAGAGCAAGTTAAGTTCGAAAAAAAATCTATTTATAGTGGACCATGACCAGATAACCTTAAAAGCATTCCCAAGCTTCCTTTCGATATAAGAAGCGGCCCAGTGGGTAGATCTGAATCCAGGATATAAGGGGCCCAGTGGATAGTGTGGTAGATCTGAATCCAAGGATATAAGAAGCGGCCCGGTGGATAGTGCGGTAGATCTGAATCCAAGGATATAAGAAGCCGCCCGGTGGATAGTGGGGTAGATCTGGCTCCAAGGATATAAGAAGCGGCCCAGTGGATAGTGTGGTAGATCTGAATCCAAGGATATAAGAAGCGGCCCAGTGGATAGTGTGGTAGATCTGAATCCAAGGATATAAGAAGCGGCCCAGTGGATAGTGTGGTAGATCTGAATCCAAGGATATAAGAAGCGGCCCAGTGGATAGTGTGGTAGATCTGAATCCAAGGATATAAGTAGCGGCCCAGTGGATAGTGTGGTAGATCTGAATCCAAGGATATAAAAAGCGGCCCAGTGGATAGTGTGGTAGATCTGAATCCAAGGATATAAGTAGCGGCCCAGTGGATAGTGTGGTAGATCTGAATCCAAGGATATAAGTAGCGGCCCAGTGGATAGTGTGGTAGATCTGAATCCAAGGATATAAGAAGCGGCCCAGTGGATAGTGTGGTAGATCTGAATCCAAGGATATAAAAAGCGGCCCAGTGGATAGTGTGGTAGATCTGAATCCAAGGATATAAGAAGCGGCCCAGTGGATAGTGTGGTAGATCTGAATTCAAGGATATAAGTAGCGGCCCAGTGGATAGTGTGGTAGATCTGAATCCAAGGATATAAAAAGCGGCCCAGTGGATAGTGTGGTAGATCTGAATCCAAGGATATAAGAAGCGGCCCAGTGGATAGTGTGGTAGATCTGAATCCAAGGATATAAGTAGCGGCCCAGTGGATAGTGTGGTAGATCTGAATCCAAGGATTATGGGTTCAAGCCTCACCAGTACCACTGTTTCTTCATTGCATCCTCAGACAAGACAAATGTATGTAGATATAAGCCACGTGGTCTCGTGTACCTGAGCCTATCCACGTCATCCGACATATACTCGCTATTGTCAAGGGAGCATACTCTTAAATTAATGAAACATTTTAATAAATATAAAGTTAAAGTATAGCACAGCTACAAATTTGACTACACAAATTATTACACTCCTGACAATGGCAAATATGTAGGATTATGTCCACTTAATTTTTATATAATGCATAAGTGTACTTTTATTGTTATATGTCCAAACTGTATGACCTTGACCTTATATGCAGGTGTACTATCAGGGAGTACGTTATAGGGAGGAGAAACGGGCTCGTTTTGCAGATTTATGTTGTCGCGCATGTGTTTCACTACTCCGTGAAAATGACTACTTCCGGTTGTTTCGCGAGTGTGTGAAAAACCGCAAATTCTTATAAATGATTACACTTACAAACTCAATAAAGGTGCTAAATGTAAACATAAGTATTATTTATTCACATTGTGTCCTCTGATACAGAGCGTGTATTTGTTTGCATGTTTAAAAGCACATTTTACCAGACGGTTCCGTGTAACAAAGATGGCGCCACTCTGCGCCAAATAAAAAATGGTGACAGTGTATAGCTATTGCAAACGAGATACGAGACTACGGGTTATTTAGGCATTAATAATAACAAAAAGTGAATAGTAAACATATTTATCTTTGTCAAGAAGGTAATTTCATGGTGGTGATTATAAGACAAAGCCTAAAAAGAGGTGATGAAAATGTGCCTTTTGAGATATCAGCTAAATTTTTAATTTTATAGAATTAAAAATGGTGTGGAGCTATTGCAAACGAGATACGAAGTATGGGTTATATTAAGCATTAATAATAACAAAAAGTGAATTGTAGACATATTTATCTTTGTCAAGAATGTAATTTCGTGATGTTGATTATAACAGAAAGCTGTAAAAAGGGGCTGTAAAAACTGCCTAATTTGAGATGTTGGCTGAAATTTTAACTTTTCAAATGTAACGCGCTTACGATCGATTTACCTGTATCGATAAAATAGTAAATGGTGGCGTTCTAGCGCGACAACATAAGTCGATAAACTAGAGCGTTTATGAACCCGTTTCTTCTCCCTATAACGTACTCCCTGGTACTATCTAGCACGTATTAGCTTCTAACGAACAGCAGTTTTGTTACAGCCCAAAAAAAAATTCACAAAATGTTCCTGTGGCGGAACGGTTCTAAAAATTGTAAGCTAACGTTACTTTTTTTTGGAACTCTTGTTCAGTTGATGTCAGTTACATAAGGTTGAAGTAAACAGAGAAAATGTACTGGTTACCTTAAAATCCATGATGTCAACAAATGTGTAATAGTAGAGAGACAGGGACTTCACGATCTCAGTCTTGATGTTGTTCACAGGAACTAGCTGCAAATATAAATAACTTCATGTCATTGAAACATCCAAAAATATACACAATTTATACGTTTCTGAAACATCCAAAAATATACACAATTTAAACGTTTCTGAAACATCTTAAAATATACACAATTTAAATGTTTCTGAAACATCCAATATCCATGTCAGTGAAGAAGCTGTGATAGTGCCCGTACATGACACAAAGTCTACCAAACATTTTGAATTGTATTCTTCTCAAAACAGACAAGAAATAATAAACTATACATGTAAGCACAGAAGTTAATGTGAAAACAATAAACTATACAGGTAATCACAGAAGTTAATGTGAAAACAAAAGGATTAAGATGACCTGACCCCAAGATTTTTGTGCCATTTCAGCCGACCCTAATCTAAAAAAAATTTTGGTAAAAAGTACGAAAGTATCTGGGGAGAATCATCATACTTAGAAAGAGCTAGTTCATTTTGTTTCGTAGACACTAACAGCTCTGTTTGCACGATCATCAATACAATGTAGAAAAGCATTTTGATAACGCTGATCTTGCAGACATGGCGGCTTCCTTGACCTCTGTTTTAGGAATTTGTATTGAGAAATATTGTTATTTCGACGGCATTATAAAATTAGGTGCATTTTCGAAAACTAGCATGATGAAGTAACAAGGTAACAAGCAAGACCTACCTGCAGTCTAGGCTTGTTGTACCAGTCTCCATAAAATAATTTTAAACAAGAGGTCAATGACCTTGAAGCTCTACTGATTGATTTTGATTTCAGGAAGTAGTCGCTACAAACTGGTTTTTTGAAAATCTATTTTTAGCCTTGGTGGCCATCTTGAATTTCCGGCCGACCTGAAATTTTGCTAGGATCAATAAGACATCAAGAGCAACATTCCTGTGAAGTTTCATGAAAATCCGTCAAGTAGTTTCAGAGGAGTAGTCGCTACAAGTTTTCATTATATAACTCTATGTAAACAAAGATGGCCACTGACAGCCATGTTTAACATTGAATCAAAATAATGTTTGACTCGGATAACCATCATGTCATGCTGATCATTTTAGAAAAAGTCCCATATCAATATCTCTTATAGTTTTCAAGAAGTAGTCGCTACAAACTTATTTTTTAAAAATCTATTTTTAGCCATGGTGGCCATCTTGAATTTCCGGCCGACCTGAAATTTTGCTAAGATCAATTAGACATCAAGAGCAACATTCGTGTGAAGTTTCATGAAAATGCGTCAAGTAGTTTCAGAGGAGTAGTCGCTACAAGTTATCATTATATAACTCTTATGTAAACATACATGGCCACTGGCAGCCATGTTTAACGTCGAATCAAAATAATGTTCGACTTGAATAACCATCATGTCATGCTGATCATTTTAGAAAAAGTCCCATATCAATATCACTTATAGTTTTCAAGAAGTAGTCGCTACAAACTTGTATTTTGAAAATCTATTTTTAGCCATGGCGGCCATCTTGAATTTCCGGCCGACCTGAAATTTTGCAAGGATCAATAAGACATCAAGAGCAACATTCGTGTGAAGTTTCATGAAAATCCGTCAAGTAGTTTCAGAGGAGTAGTCGCTACAAGTTATCATTATATAACTCTATGTAAACAAAGATGGCCACTGGCAGCCATGTTTAACGTCGAATCAAAATAATGTTCGACTTGAATAACCATCATGTCATGCTGATCATTTTAGAAAAAGTCCCATATCAATATCACTTATAGTTTTCAAGAAGTAGTCGCTACAAACTTGTATTTTGAAAATCTATTTTTAGCCATGGCGGCCATCTTGAATTTCCGGCCGACCTGAAATTTTGCAAGGATCAATTAGACATCAAGAGCAACATTCGTGTGAAGTTTCATGAAAATCCGTCAAGTATTTTCAGAGGAGTAGTCGCTACAAGTTATCATTATATAACTCTATGTAAACAAAGATGGCCACTGGCAGCCACGTTTAACGTCGAATCAAAATAATGTTTCGACTCGGACCAACATCATGTCATGCTGATCATTTTAGAAAAAGTCCCATATCAATATCACTTATAGTTTTCAAGAAGTAGTCGCTACAAACTTGAATTTAAAAAATCTATTTTTAGCTTTGGCGGCCATCTTGGATTTCACATCAACATGAATTTTTGCTAGGATCAACTAGACTTCATGGGCAACATTTCTGTAAAGTTTCATGAAAATCTATTCAGTAGTTTCAGAGGAGTAGTCGCTACAAAAAAAAAGTTAACGGACGGACAGACGGACGGACGGACGACGGACGCCGCACCACGGCATAAGCTCTGCTGATCTCTGATCAGTAGAGCTAAAAATTACTGACCTACCATTCCCAATTTCCCCCCAATGTAAGCTAAACCAACATATATTGTTGAATTTGGCCTAATCATATTCACATATTCATTTTAAGGCCATGTTGAACATGCTATCAAGAATTATTTATAACTTACAGCGCTGGCCTTTGAATCAATCTGAGGGAATTTGCGCAGCAGGTACCTAGTAGCTGGTTCCAACGTTTTGTCAGAGAGGAAAGCTGGCTTATTCTCTGTGGTACCCAGCATCTGTAAAAATACAAGCACATATCACAGACGAGGAATTAAACACCGAGGAATTAAACACCGTCGCAAGTCACACAGAGCCTCAAGCATTGTTTTACTACTTTTCTATCTATTTTAATATGCTGTTCAACCTGTCTTACCCACAGACCTAATGATAAACAGATTAGAAAATTCCTATCTGAACCAATGAAGTATCTGAAATATCCAGTTCATGTGAACCAAGGAAGTATCCGAAATATCACCCAAAATATCCAGTTCATGTGAACCAAGGAAGTATCCGAAATATCACCCAAAATATCCAGTTCATGTGAACCAAGGAAGTATCCGAAATATCCAGTTCATGTGAACCAAGGAAGTATCTGAAAAATTCAGTTCATGCGGTACCTTAGGTTTACTTAGTCATCGCCAGTTATGAGCTTGGTAAGGTTGCAGGTAAAAGTTTTATGAAAAGGGACATAACTCTGCCAAAATGAGTCATAGTGATTCGACATGTGTAGCGACATTCCTTGACGTAAGATGATCATGTGTGTGAATTTGTATGAACATAGGTCAAACACATGTAGTTTTCAAGATATGGCCAAGGTTGTGTTACAGGTTAAAGTGTGGCAGACTGGCGAAGACAAAGTTATCCCTAATTGTCTGCCATGCTATGCAGGCAACACTAAAGGAATCGTTAAACTAGATATTATTTAGTATTGTTTTTAAGAAACTCCTAAATCAAGAACTCACTTTAATAAGATATTAGGGATATTCCAGTAACACATGTGATCGCAGGAAGGCATGTTTGAAACTGAATTCCCACCCATGGAAGTAAAATTGAGTTTAAAGAAACAAATATCAGAAAATAGGGTTTAGAAATAGATAGATGTTTATTAAATTGCCTTCCCGGGGTGCCAGGTATGTTTTAATGGAATAGCCCTTAGAAATATAAATGTATCAACTTTTGCGAAAACATATCGCTGTATTATAAATGACCACCATGAAACATAACAAGGAAAAATGCTTGGAGCTCCGAGTATCACCGTAACTATGTGGTTAATGATGCTACATGGGATATGGTGTATTTAATGCATGTATTTAATTAACATCTTGCAAGTCAAGGATATCTATAATCTAGGAGTTATTTTGTGTTAATTGTCATACTTTAAGAATTAATGAAATGATTGAAAATACATGGCCAAGGCTGAGAAATACAAGCAGGTCTGCAAGTCAAATAAATGTGATTCAAGTTGCACTCCTAGTCTATGACAGAAAGATGTTTTTTCATGAAAAGTTAAATACACATGCTTTAAAGGGACACACGAATATAAACTTTGATTTTGTTTAAAACTAGCAACATCCTGTAGTTTTTCTACATAACTTGCATACTTACAAATCAAGTATTAAAGCGAATGTAGCGACAAAGCCAAACCATCTTTATTATTGAGAGTTCTGAAAAACTTGAATAAGCGTGAAAGAATTATCAAAATCGGATGATAAACAAAGAAAATATGATCATTTGAAGTTTCTGTCGAAACGGATATGGAAGCGACCATTTTGAGAGCTATGACATCACGGTTCTAAATTACCATATATGGAATATTTATAAATATGAAAATTTACTGATTTATGGAGAAAAAATGACAGCAGCTGTATGAAAAATATCTAATAGCGGGAAAATGACAGCAACTGTATGAAAATAATGGCAATAATGCTTTATATCACCAGTAAACAAATTTGCATTCATTTGCAGTGATTTTCTTCGTTTCAAATGATATTTATCAATATTCCATATGTGGTAACATGGAACTATGACATCATAGTTCTAAAAATGGCAGCTCCCATATTGGTTTTAGAACAACCTTTAAATGGTCATATCTTTTTTGTTCATCGTCCGATTTTGATAATTCTTTCATCTTTTATCAAGTTTTTCAGAACTCCCAATAATAGAGCTTGTTTGGCTGTGTCGCTACATTCCCAATAAAACAGTTCAGTAAAAATATTTTTGCATTATTATTATTTGTTGATTGTATTACATCAATAATATATTTACTTATCACATAACTTACGGTGTGGGAGTGGAATAACACCATTCTATATTTTCGATATACCACTAGTTATATATAATAAGTATGCAAACAAGTTTAGTTTGCGTTGTCAAAAAAAATCAATAATGATTATGATCCAATGCCCATGGTTTATGTCGTTTTCGCGTGTTAAAGCGGCAGGCAGCCGATATGTGAGTTATGTGATAAATAGAATCTAACAATCGTTCTCATTCATTGAGTTTATTAAACGAGTTAGCAAAAATGGCAAGAGCCTCGCATTATATCATTTTGCCAACTCGTTTAATAAATTCAATAATGAAAGAGTACCATGCAAGATCCTCTACATCTATGCCAGAATAACGAGCTCCAATTTCTATAACCATTTTTTTTTTAATTATGTGCAAGCAGGTTTAAAGTTAAAAGGTTTATTTAACTCTTGATAAATACTTCACGATTGCCATATGTCCCTTTAAATCAGGTTCATTATTTTTATAACAAAAATGTATTTACGTCATCTATTTTAAAATACCATCTATGAACAAAGAAGTTTGTAAAAGTGTAACTGTTTTATTTTAAGATTTGATGGTATGCAACTTGAATTATTTAACATAAATGTTCCTTTAAGACAGGCAAGATTCAGATGTTCAGAGAGATCACACAATGTCATGCAAGTACCGTATCACTGCTTCATCAAATATGAGCATTGAGGTATCACATATGAGGTATCACACATGAACTATTTTAATTTCTATGACATATAAGTTAGCAGTTGTAATGATAAAACAATAAATGTGTTGTGCTTTTGTTCATGCAAAGTCATCAACTTACAGTCATTAAATGTTAAAGGCAAGAGTTTTAGTCATACCAGGGCACTCGTTTGGCCGTTTTTTCAACCAAAATTCGTCCCTATCCTGCAATCAATAGGCAAAGATTACAACAGATCAAATCCTGTATACCATTTTTAAACCTACTGATGACGAGTTATATATATACCGGTATATATAACTTACATATATTGAAAATCCGAACTCTACAGACACAATATAAACGGCTTTAATCAGCTTTAAAAATTCCCTGTATTTTCTTTTATTATAATTTTTTTTGAATTTTGTCACTCCAATTTGCAAAGAAACTACTACTTTTGCCCTTGGGAATGGTACCATTTATCAGTACCACATATATAAGGGGAAAAAAACAAGTTGATTTGTGTTTCTTAACAATTACCCTTTAATATGAAAAACAATGTGAAATTCCGTCTTCCCAAGGGCCCCGGCCCAAGTCCCCTAAAAGCTAACTAGTGCCCTGCATACACATCTACTATATCACCATGCAACAAAAACACACACAAAGCACTATTACTAATAATTAAACTTAAAAGATAAGATGTAAGTCACAACAATTTCTACTTCTACCGCATAAACGTGGCCATGATCAAGCATAAACATTCTCGCTTGCCAGAGTATTACAACACTACCCTTTGTACATGGTCTGCTTATCTGCGAATGAGGTGGGATTTATTGACCAACCAGATGCATCCTTTCAAGTGGAAATTTTATGGTAAATAATATATCAATTAAATTGATGTGAAGTTTGATTGTTTCGGTCATATTAGATCTAAATTAAAGTAATTAGTACATATGGTTGTACACAATAAATAATGGCAAAGTTGATATTTTCTAAATACTAGTATTAATTAAAATCAAAATGTTTAACCATGCATGACTTTAATATGCTGCTCCAAAATATCAGCTGTATATTCCCACACCTATGTATTTCCCTGTTTAATCTGAGGTAATGTATGACTGGGGGACTGTTGTGACTCTGAGATGTGAGAATGAGCATAAACAACATGTGTACCTTCTAACAATTGGCTAAAACATCAATAAAACCTTCAAACATTCACAACAATAATAAACCATCTGACAATTCTGTAGAATTAGTAAAAAACATCAATAAAACCCTCATTCGCAACAATAATAAACCATCCGACAATTCTGTAGAATAAGCCAAAAACGTCAACTAGAAGGGTGTTCCACGGAACAACTGTGTCGCCTGCCATGTTTTTATGAGCTTGGTTAGGTTGCAGGTTAAAGATTTATGAAAGGCGCACAACTCTGCCAAATGAAATAAGAGTTAATGAATATGCGTACCAACATTCCTCGAGGTAAGATGAAGATATGTTTGAAGTTTTATGAACATAGGTCTAATACTTTTCAAGTTATGGCCAAGGTTAGGTTGCAGGTTAAAGTGTAACGGACAACAACTGATGACAAAGTGACCCCTAAGTGTCTGCGACACAATAAAACCCTCAAACATTCACAACAATAATAAACCGATGGAGTGACAACAGCAGGCTTAAAAACAATATGTATTATGAATACTTACACACATCTAATGACACATAATTATGAAAAAGAGTAAAATAGGTTAAATTGTATTCTATGAGGAGTACATGTATGTTATTGCTAATTTCAGTTGAAGATTCATCAAATCACACAGACTCATCTGTAAAGAAGGGGTTAAGGATTAATGGGAAGAGGAAACAAGTTTTTCAAGCACAAAAGCTAGTTCCGTTAAAAATAAATTTAACTAAATTAATAAAACCAGAACTCTTTCAGGAATGATAAAATATATACGTTCCATTCAAATGTAAGGCATGTCTTTATATCTAAATATAAATTATATTTTACTTTATTATTTTATATCTATGATGATTAAGTTTAAGTAATAGCCACACATGTTGAAGAAGACATCAAATAGTAGCAGCAACTTTCAAGGCAGATTATGTTCACTTACCATGGTTTAATATGGTTCTTCAACATTTCTAAACATAACTCACTATTGTTTGGGACCCTTGTTTCAGCCAAAGTTTTTTTGGATTTTTAAGATAAAATTTATCTACCACCTAAATAAATTGTACATCAGTGAAACAGAAATTGTTAGTGGTAAATAAAAATACCTTACTTTTCAAAACCGGTTGAGAAATAAAATTCTATGGCAGAAAGTTGTTTTTGATGGTTCATTTTCAATGCAAAATTCTACTGCATGAAAAATATTTTTATTTTAGAATTTGTATCCAAAAGTGATTTTAAATTGTTGGATATTAGTAAATAAAGACACCCTGAAAGTTGTATAGCAAAATATGACGTATTAAGTTATTTGACATTTCTTAACTTTCTGCTGTCCCACCAACAAGGAATTTACATAGGAAAAGCCTCATCAAAAATCATTTTGGCTGTAAAATATTTATTTCTCAACCGATTTTCAAAAGTAAAGTAGTTTTATTTACAACTAAAAATGCCAGTTCTAATGATATATAATGATATATAACTGATGTACCAGTACGTATTATTTAAATTGCTCGAGTTACTGCAGAAAAACCTTTGGCTGAAACAAGCACCCCAAACAATAGGTGAAATCTTTAAGGAAAGATAAAAGGCCAAGGATTTGCAAAAAAAAAAAATTGGGATATTATTATCATAAAGATGTAATACAAGCTGCTGAAATTGGTAAAATCAAAAAAAATGAAATAAAAACAAAATTTATGACTGTCACCCAATGAAGAAAGCATGTTTTCTAAACGAGCCAAACAGATTCTTTATCATCGATTAACAAGAAAATGAATTGTCATAAAACGTTTTTTTTACACTTCCTATTGGTACAGTGCATTAGGGTGTATAAAATCATTGGTGGAATAATTTTCTGTTCAAATTAAATTTTCTCAGCTCACGTATTTTACTGTTATTTTTAGATTATTCAAATTTTTCCAGGCTTGAAGATATATCATATAAGCATACATTTATGCAGCGGTGAAATAATTTTGCCATGAAAAATCTATCACTAAGTGCAACACCTCTCAGAAAAAATGATTTTGTAACAAAAAAATCATGAGATATTATATAAATATTGCATCCCAGTGAGGGTGACAGTGGATAATGTCAACCTGAGGAAATTAATGTCAACCGAGGCGAAGGTTGACAATATCCAGAGGGCTGGCGTGGCACAGTCGGTAGCGCGGCGTATTTGTAACCGGGGGCCCCGGGTTCAATCCTCTGTGGTGCCACTGAGTTCCGTCGGTGTGTTCTTGGGCAAGACACTTTCCCTTAGCCTCGTCCGTCGGATGGGGACGTAAACCGGGAGGTCCCGTGTATCGGTCTATCCTCCGAGCACGTTAAAGAACCATAGGAATCTATTCGATAATAAGAGTAGGGCGTTCCCGGATTCCTATGTATCCGTCCCCTCTCCTCTCTGGGGCGGCTCTAAATAACCTATACTGTGTTGATGAGCCGTTAAACAACGTTCAATTCAATTCTGTCGCCCTCACTGGGATGCAATATTTATTTTATTATACCGAACAAAAATTGTTTTGATTAAAATTATAATATATGAGGGGGAAAATATCCAAATAACAATTTTTTTTATACTAGTTTTGATTTAAAGTAACAAAATGTTTATTGTCGTTTGGTAAACCAAGCGTCTTACAAGTGAAATATCTTCAACTGTATTTTAATAAGCGTTCACCGATTTCCAACTGCGCAAAGCGTGTCATAATTGGAAAAAACAAAACCTATTGTTATACTTCCCGTGACGTCACAATTGTGTAACAGTAAAAATTGCTTCACGTAGGGGTATGGGCAATTTATACAGGAGTGTAAACATGAGGTATAATCAAAGTATTTGCTTTATAATAGGTAGGCCGCATGTTTTTCAAATTTTCAAAAAATCAAAGTAGAATTTATTTCCTTAGAAAGATACATTGTTTTCATAAGATGTTCATAAAAAACAATATTTTTAAAAAAATTGCAAAAAGTAAAAAAATCTGCCCACCCCTGGGGTCCTTTAACCCACTGGCCTCTTTTGCGTGACCCTTGATTGTAATAAATCTAATATATTCATGAAGAGGACATCTGCACCTTTGTTTTGAAACCGTTCATGTGGGGGTCCGGACCAATCGTTTTCAAAGTATTTTTTAGTTTAGAGTTCATCTTTTAGTGTTTTTAGCAGACAGAAATCGAGGGAATGTCAAAACATGCGGCCTACCTAGTTATAACAAATGTTAGGAATAAAAGTCCAAATGTAATCAAATAAGTTAACTTAAAATTTGGAACTTCTATGGATACAATGAAATTATGTAAATATTGCCATATTTGGTGCAAAAAAAAACTATTTAAAAAATCACAGTTATAGAACAATAATTTCAGAAATTTTGCTGTGGTACAGCTAAAAGGGTAAATCTAAATCAGAAAACAAATAGAAATTTTCCTTTCATTCTAGATATAGACGTTTAAAGGGACAATGTCCATAAATTTTAGCTTATAAAACACACACTAATTATGTTCGCAAACATTACACACGAAACATTATCGAATATTTACTAATTAAAAGCAAGATTGTTTGAAGGAATTCAATTGCGGTACAAAAAAAAAAGAGAAACCACTTCGGAGCGTTTGAACTCGCAGCCCAAACTAAAATTCACTCGCGGTAATAATAGTGAGCGTAAAGTAGTCGACATAGCTCCCGACTGAGCTAACCGGGCTATACATATTACGCAATACATATAAATGGTGAAAATCTAATGCAGTCACGTGATCGCAGAAAAGGTAAATATGGTGGGTCCCACTTTATTTACAAATAATAATTAAAGCTTCTTTTTTTTTCAAACTCACGAATGTATTACTTCAGACTTCTTAGGGTCTATGCTTATGTTTTCATGTATACAATTCACTGAATAAAAGTCAAGACGGTTATTTGGGTACTGCTCAATATCTGCTTACTTATGGACAGTGTCCCTTTAAAAAGTGATTCTATACTCCCCAACCCACTGTATATGACTTACGAAAATCGATAAAAATAATTCAAAATATTTATTAAAATATTAACACACTGGTCACTGCTCGTTATTTTGTACAGCCGATACACATTAAATTCTCTGTTACTCTCGATAAGCCAATAGATACATGTAGACATAACAACCATAGCCGAAAATACAGCTATATTTACGTTATAGTTTCAAGACCATATAAAAACCTGATCCAAATATTAACAAATTTATGATTTTCACCTTTTTAATGTTGTAAATCCTTTGTAAGCATCCCCTGACCGCGGTCATTCAAGATTGTCAGCTTTTCAGCCAACTTCTGCTGGCTTGGTATCATTGCACGAGACATATTTAAGAGGCTGATGTAGCTTAAATAGGTAAATATTTATAAAACTATATTTTTGACAGATTTTTGTCCTCCATTACTTCCGCATTTCAAAACGAGGCTAGTATCTAATTCATGAGACGAATAGAATGGTAACTGGTCAACTCGTACTTGAGACATCTCGTACCTCATTTTGGTCAACTCGTACTCGTTTAATATTTTTCAAAAGGTAAACTCGTACTCACTATTTATTTGTTATGTAAACGAATTAAATGTGTAATGATTAGGTATTATGTAGTTATGTTGCATAAAACATACCTCATATATGTTTTAAGTATAAAAAAAAAATACAAAGACATTTTTTTAATTGTTAAAGTTTATGAAAAGGGGCATAAGTTTGCCTGGCCATAGGTCAATGTTTTGCCAAGTCATGGACTAGGTTAGATTGCAGGATAAAGTTTTATGAAAAGAGTCATAACTCTGCCAAAATGAGTCGGAGTTATTGGACAACAGTCGGTGGTATTGAATAATTGATAAAGAAGAACTGTATAAAGTTTTAAGCCCAAATGTCACTACTTTGCCATGTTATGAGCCAGGTTAGGTTGCAGGTTAAAGTTTTATGAAAAGGGGCACAACTCTGCCAAAATAAAGATCGGAGTTATTGGACATGTGTTACGACATTTCTTTGGGTAAGATGAAGTTTTTCATGATCATAGCCTATGATAGGTCAAATACTTTTCAAGTTATGGTCAGTTACCGTATGAGCTTGGTTAGTTTGCAAGTTAAAGTTTTATAAAAAAAGGGGCATAACTCTGCCAAAATGGAAGTGAGGATTTATTGGTCATTTAGGTAAGATGAATATGTGTGTGAAGTTTCATGAACATAGGTCTAATACTTTTCAAATTAAGGTCAAAGTTAGGTTGTAGGTTAAAGTTTGACAAACGACGACGACGGATGACAATGGGCGACAACGGACAAAGTGATCCCTAAGTGTCTACCATGCTGCGCAGGCGACACAAAACCTAGCCATGTCAGACTACAAACAGCAGATTTATGTCCCTTTAATTAATGCTGACATTGCTTTGTTAACACCCTAGCTCCTACATTATTTATCAGATCTTATCAATCTTATTCAAAATGGTAATATCTACGGTGTACTGTTAGGGCCATGTTACCATCGCATCTTACCATCGAGCCCTAGGTCGATCATCGCATCTTACCATCGACCATCGCATCTTACCATCGACCATCGCATCTTACCATCGACCATCGCATCTTACCATCGACCATCGCATCTTACCATCACATCTTACCATCGACCATCGCATCTTACCATCGACCATCACATCTTACCATCGACCATCGCATCTTACCATCGACCATCACATCTTACCATCGACCATCGCATCTTACCATCGAGGTAAATATCAATATAAGCTTGGATAAGTTGAAAACCTGGCATATCTGACCCAACCCGCACCTCCCCTGCCCATTGCTACCCAGCCATGGCCTCCTTCTATGTTCTGCTTCTGGCACCCAATCAGTCTCAGTCCGTTCATCTGTGATGGAATGCATCTCCTCCTACATAGATTAAGCTATGCACTTCATACTTTAGGATATGATTAACCTAGGTCCAGGGATGTGTACAAAATTTTGGAATTCATGATTCAACCCCTGGGGGCGAGGCTAGTGGGGGGTGGGAGTAGGGGTGGTTTTACATAACAGTGCAACTCACTAATGGTATACATACGGAACTGAAATGTTGTTTGTGTTATCGTTGACTTAATTTATAAAACATATCAGACGGGATTTTGAATAGGACATATAGCCCCTTGATCATTACTTGGAAACTGCGGATTTTGAATGGGACACCTAGGTCAAGCACTGGAAGTTACACTCGAAGGGGTGGGCGGGGTAAAAAATATATTTCTCTCTGAATAGGGTTGTGTTGCATATCAATTTGAACATTATTCAGAAGTGGTATAAAAATAAATATTGCCCCAGGATCATAATAGGAGGTGTGGTGGAGTCAAGTATGTGGCTTTATGGCAGCATGGGGATTTGCGATGACAGCCATCGACTGCATGATCTAGTCATAAATAAGAATTAAAAGATACAAATTATGTATAAAAACCTTTGGGACATTATAGCCTTAAACCCTCTTTGGCCTCTTGTTTGTATACTAAAATGTATGGTCATGTTAACAATTTACTTAATAATTATGATTTGGTGTTTTGAATAAGACCAATATTAAGCTTGTCTTTCATAAGGTTTATGGTTGTATAAAGTGTGGGAAGTCATAAGCACTTGATGCTTATTGCAAATTTTATCAAGAACGTCTCCTGAATTTTTAATTGCATGGCGAAATATTATAAATTAATCCCAGAATTATAAGCTTGAAAGATGTTTTCTTATTTAAATAATTTTAACAAAAATGTAAAATCTAGTTAGAACCCTTTTTTAATGCCTGAAAATATAGAGAGGCGATGCCTTGTTTTAGATTTAAATGCGACATCAGGCCAATGTTGGACGATTCTGACAGCGTGCTTTTCAAATAACGGTAGATTTGAGCATAATAAAACAAAGAAACCACTCCACGATACATGAAAAGGCATTAAACTGCTTCCACTTTTCCTTGTAATTGTTGTTTGTTTTGTATGCTACATTTCTTCACTTTTATACTTTCATGTGCAAATGCAGTCGAACACATTTTATCAACATTTACCTCTCCCTGTCCTGATGCCGAAAATCTCGCTGAACTCAATATTTTGGAATGATGAAAGTACATATGCAGTGTATTTAGTACAGGGTGGCCAAAGGAATCTCAAATTAAAATTCCCCGACATTTCCCTGATTTAACCCTGATAAGAAGATTTCCCAGCTCTTATAGCCACACCTTCACTTTTTTAAATGGTTCTTTTTCATATTTAAACTGTTTAAGACAATGAATACCACATCTTAAATGTTTATAATTGTAGTATTAATATGGATATCATTTTCATATAAAAAAAAATTCATTAATTACAGTTTAATACATGGGTGGTGCGTTATTGTCCGTCACCATATCGGCCCGATATTGGTCGAGGGCCGATATGACGGACAATAATGCACCACCCATGATCATATATAGGGATTTTATCTTTCTTTTTCTTTTTTTTAAAATCAAATATATTGAACTGTTGCCAAATTAATTTATAAAATAAACATTGCAAAATAAATGAACAAAAACAACAACACTGTTTTAACTTTAATTGTATTGTTTGTAGTTTATTCTCTCTTCCTTTTTTTTCCAATTCGTCCATTCCGTTCCTATTTCGATTTCTTTATTTCCCGTTTCCTGCTGTTCCACGCAATTTCTTTTAGCTGTCAGTCAGTACGTCCCTTGAATGCTGATTAAGTACCGGCTGATGATGACCTGGACAGATTTTATCGAGTCTAGCTAGTTGTGTCGGGACTATACTCAGAATAAAAACGTCCAATATACCTTCCAACTCCTTGACGCCAATTTCTTCAGTAACTCTGGTCTCACTCCATGAACAATTTTAAGGCCAGATTTAGTCTGCTTTTCTGTAGATTAAGTTCCATTCCTCGTTTTGTTGACAAATGCTCCTATGTCAGTTTCATTTACTTCATGATGCCTTTCCTTAATTCCTCAACAATTAGTCCATTACAAGTAAAATAAGCTGTTAGCTACTGACACTAACGTCTTCTCGCCGGGTTCCATTTTAACGCTTATTTAAATGACGTCAGTTATGTTAGTTGACGTCACTTCGGTTACGGGTTTAACGTCAAATTTATGGTCTCAAAAACAGGTAAAACAAAAAAGTAATCGCCAATAACCATAACGGGACAGGTGACGGTCAGTAGTTCGGTCACCTTAAATTTGGCGTATCTGACCGCATTTCTGATACGGATCATTTCTCGAGAGCTTATTGTAGGGTAATTTTGTGCATATTGCGGGCCAAAAATGCCTATATATATATGATAAACTTTTTTTATTCATTTTCTGCCTGAAGAGTACGTGTCAACTACAGGTGCTCAACATTAATTTTTGTATTGTGTAAGTTAATGCAGAAATAAAATTCCCTGAATTTTCCATGATTTTTGCATTTTTTTCAAATTCCCTGATTTTTCCCTGCAAGGAATTTATTTTTCCGTTTCCCGCCCCCAACTATGAAAATATGATCGCAATCATAAATATGCGAGAAAAGAACATTGTTTTCCTTTGTCACAAACATTTGGGAAGTTGGCACTCCCTACGCATGCCACTGTACATGCCATGTGCCAACTGTTGGATAACATATAATTTGGCAACAAATAAATAACACACAACTTTAAATTATTATTATATTTGTTTAAATGTGAACCAAAATATTAATAAATTAAATATAGTGACAAGTCAAACCGATAAGAGTATAAATAATATGTGTAATAATTACATGATCTCTTACAAAAATGACCGCCAATAGTTTCAACTATATGCGCCATGTAATAAAGCAGTGATTTAAAGGAGCACGTGGCAATCGTGAGGATTTTATATAGCATTAAAATCAGCGTCTCGATTTTCACTTTTCTTATTTTACCACATGTTTAAATATATTATTCTTGCAATATAAATTCATATCTTTATACTATTATTATAATTAATATTAATAATAGAACACGTGTCATGCAAGTTATGTGGGGGAAAAACGGGACAACCAAGTTTTAAATTTGCCACAAGTCCCTTTAACACATTACCCAGTCAATAGTAAAACTGTTTGCTCTTGGTGCATGTAAGGATCATGTGAACAATGTTGCACGGGCAATAGTATACGGGCAATAGAACAATAGTACACGGGCAATAGTTTACATGAGCCTTTCAAATAAACTTTTAACCGAGAAGTCATTACAAACTAGAACTATCACTGAAGGTTATGAATACCCCCGCTTAAATTCTAAGTCAAACAAAGGGCTATAATTCTGTAATAAATTAGGCAATCAGCAATGGGTGATGTAGAGGGACATAAGGTCATCAGTTATTATGTGTATATGTAGTTTGGGAACAAACATTCAAAACTGTTTGAGGAATGCAAGTAATAAAAATGTATTTCGCGACACGACGGGATGTTACGGACGTGATTCCCGTATATAGCCCCCAGTTCACTTTGTGAAAGCGGGGGTATAATAACTGAATTATAATTATTCAGATTCAATACTCCGATACTCATAGTGTACCCTTGCTATGTACAACACAGTGATACATGTACAATATGTATAACATATAAACACATATATATTTACCCTGTATTTATTTATTTACACAGAAACTGTAGGACCCATTTTATATTAACCGAGACAAACCCCGAAACTTGAAGAAAGTGAAATATGACTGATGTCAAAGAAAATGAAAACAACAAAAATACCTCAGGTACATATTCAGATTCAGTCCGCTAAATGGCTAAGATTAATGATCATCATTTGTCTTTTTATGTTCTGTTAAATTGAATTGGGGTTTTACAGTGCACCAACACAAACCGCGCCAACAGGAATGAACTTTCCAGGCCCACTCTCCATTTACATCTAGATAAAAATATACAGAATGGGCTTAGAACCTTCTCACCTGCAGAGTTGCTGCAAATTCTATTGTAAACACTCCATTTTTACCTGGAGCCACAATCACTGTTTTTTGCCACCAGTCAAGTCCTGAAACAATACAGGGATGATGATGAAGACCTTTAATGTATATAGCAAAAGTGACACAATGAACATGAATTCGGGGGGACTTTACCCCTCTACCAGCATAAGCAGTGGTCTTATTCTTGCCCGGAAACCACACGGGGCTTCAACGTTCCGTATCATGACTTGTGATGTATTTAATTCAATGTAAGTGCTACTCCTAGAAGTATTTGAACATCTTTAATTGAACACATTCACAATAAACTCAGATGCAGATGAACAGAAACAATATACAGAATTTAAAGTATTGTCCTGTATGAATACTGTAGAATTTCAATTTTATAGGTTATTGAATTGGTACTTGAAACTCATTCTTTTGGCATAGGTGAGGAACTGCGAATCACCCTATGCCAAAGGAATGTGTTCCAAGTAATATTTCTCCATACAAGTTCAATAACCTTTTTATTGAATACTTTCATATTGTCTTCTGCTTATGTTATATAGAGTCTATATAATATAAGCAGAAGACAATATGAAAGTATTCGAGACAATATGTCTATATTATAGACATATTGTCTACCTTACATTTTTAAAGAATTTGTGTTATTTCCACATCGTTTTGTTGTTTCTGTTGATTTTTGTTCTTTGCTGTTCCGTGCGCTTTGATGTTGTTTGTATAAAGGTACTTCAAGATGATTTCATACCATCATCTTAGAGAAAGTGACTGAGAAAACGAACGGCTATGAACAAACGCAATTTTTTGTAACTTAAAGGAAAAGTAACGACACAACCAAATAAGCTCTATTATTGAGAGTTCTAAAAAACTTGGGAAAATGTGAACGAATCATCAAAATCGGAAGATAAACAAAAAATATATGACCATTTGAAGATTGTTCTAAAACGGATATAGAAGCCGGCATTTTGAGAACTATGATGTCATAGTTCTAAATTACCATATATTATTTAAAGCGAAGAAAATCACTGTAAATTAATGCAAAGTCCTTTACTAGTCATATAAAGCATTATTGCCATTATGTATACATTTTTTTCATACAGCTGATGTCATTTTTTTACCATAAATCAGTAAATTTTCATATTTATAAATATTCCATATATGGTCATATAGAACTGTGATAGCTTGCAAAATGGTGGCTTACATATACATTCCAACAGAACCTTCAAATGATCATATCTTCTTTGTTTATTACCCGATTTTGATAATTCTTTCATTCAAGTTTTTCAGAACTCTCAAAAAAAAAATGTATGCGTTTATTTCGTGGCTCTTGGCAACCACATGAAAAATTTCAGGTTGTAACATTTTGTTTGAAACGAACATATTGTCGAACATCGTGGGAATTTTCACATTTAACTGAACACTGTTGACATCACGTTACATAATTTCATTGACATGAGCAGAAAATGGCACCAATTTTTTAATGTTTACTCCTAAAGTTTGGCCAGAGTTTTTATTTCTTCGGTTCTCAGATTGTTTTCATAAAAAGTTCCACAGGAGGAGGAAAAAAAAGAAAAAAGTCTGAAACGTTTAAAGGTCTGAAACTTTCTATCTTTAAATGCTGTTAGTTATGCTGTAAAACATAAAATTGACCTTATCAAACCTATACAATCATGATCGGATTTTACAATGATTTGTTTAACACGATCACATGATTGTTTAAAATGCAGATCAAAATACACATACTGATACACTTTTTACCAAATTGTTTTTGTTTCAAACATTTTTTGTTGGAATTGTTTCTTTTCATGCCTGTTAGGCACCATATAACCTTTTCATTTGTTGGTGTGCCTTAAAAGTCAATTCAATTCAATTTTTTTCATTTTTACAAAAAGTAACCGAAAGAAACGAAAAATTAAAAAAAAGAAAACTCTGGCCCTAGAGAGAATTGGCCCTAGAGAGAATAAATTATATGCATAAGCAAACAATACAACTGATTTTAGGCTAAATAACAACTTTTGATTATCACAAAAATAAGTAGTTTGCATAGTTTGTTGTTGCTTTATTCACTCATCATCATCTGTGTCATCATCATCGCTATCATCACTACTCTCATCTGAACTGATGACCTTTCTTCGCCTAGGAACAGACAAGTTACTTTTGGGATTGTTCCGTGACCTTGACAGTGATCTCGGTCTTTGTTGTTTACCCGTAGTTGGTTGGCTTGGAGGGACTTGAGGGGGCAAACCTTCTGAAAGGGGTCTCTCCAACATGTTCCTGAAAATGGAAAAGACATTCTTGAAAAGACAAAGGCATTTGGGATATAATAAGACAAGTTTTTTCTTTATTTTAAAAATGAAACTGTAATAAAAACGGAGATGTAATAAAACTTTTTAGATCTCTAGTAAAAAAAAATTGAAAAACTGAAATTTTGTTTAGAATCAAATTGCTAAATATAACCAAAACATTCAGTGTTATGAAACATATTAAAGAAATCTATCATACTAATAATAATTTTAATACTGTGTAACATCAGGCCTTCATACTTTATACTACCTTCAAGATCATTATGTGTCCGTCTGAATATTAACTTGGTATTAGAGAATATACATGTTCTTAAGGCAACTGAATGTTGTATGTATTGACTTTTAAAATGTAATGCAAAGAACTGTTTTCATATCACAAACATGGTTTCAAAAGAAACTTACCACTAAAACATATATATCTATCTCGTCGGGGGACACTTTCCATCACTTATGTAAACATAAACTTATTTTTCAGACAAATCTATGTATCCCGACAATTTTTACTGTATTTTCTATTAGGTTACCTCTTCCTGGAAATTTGATACCAAAGAATTTTGTTTTATATAAATTATCGAAGTGGCACGTGACCTTTTTATAAATAGACTAAAACTGAGAAATCATTTTGTTTACAAGCCCAGTTTCCGTCATGTATTTTATCGAGTGATAGATTTAACTAGGTCAAGATACAGTAAACTTTTATGAATTAGAAACTTGTTAGCAAGTCTATTCAACAATTTCATTGAAAAAATGGTATGTTTTCATTTTTCCATCAGTCACCTCGATCGTTATAACAATGCACCTGGTAATGTTCAACGACATGGGTAACTCTGTGTAAATCAAAAAGATACAGGTTGTACGAGTTGCTTCTCTTTGGTTAAACTATATAATCACGGTATATTTTGACTGCGTCCACTGAAGTGATAAAAATATGACGTCATTACAGTGTTATTTTTTTAATAGTTTATTATGTGGCAGTATGCGCGCGCATCCCCAATGCCATATAAGGAAGTAAACACATTTTTCTGAGAAATCCCTTTTTTTCCTGTTTCCAATCTTCAGTTATAAACGTCTTTTAAATGAGAATGACGGAAACTGGGCTTGGACGGAAACTGGTCTCTAACGAGTATAATATCTCATTTTCATCATAATTTTATTTACTAGTATTTTTAACATCTATATAAATACCTTTTTCGGAATTAACTGGTCACTCTTGCAGAGGAACAACTAGTGTGCATAATTATATATACGGTGTATATACGGTGTATATACGGCATTTATACGGTGTATATACGGCATATATACGGTGTATATACGGTGTATATACGGCATATATACGGCATATATACGGTGTATATACGGCATTTTAAGATTGCATCATTTCTGTGTGTTAACTAGAGAACATTGTTGAAGTATCTATCAGGTATCTAAGACTACTGTGATGGTCATAAGCTCTAAAAAAATGTTTTCATAAACTCCAGAAAAATAATTTTCATAGTTTATTTATTTTAAGTATTTTAAAATTGCAAAAAAAAACATATAAATGTGTACTGTTTTTTAATTTACTATCTTCTGTATTGTTGATCTTGTCTCAGATAAAAGTATTGTGTTTCTTTTAATAGTTCTATAGTTTCCACCTAAATTTTAATTAATTTTTTAATTGGATTTTCTGCGCAATATATATACGAGGGGCATCCCAGAAATATTGAGACTTTTGCTATAACATTTTTATTATCTATTCATTTTAAAAGATATTTGGCACCAATTCAGTTTCATATATTATCTTCTATTTCAGAAAGTGACAGTATTACTGATGGCACGAAACACAAGTTTTGTCGTCGCTATAGCAACCATATAATGCTGATGCGGGGAGGGTCTAAACGGTCTCTTGAGTTGCTTAAGAAATAGTGATATTACCAGTGAATATAGACGTCAAATTTGGCGCGCGTTAGTGTGTGTGTTAGACGACGTCACACACACACGTTCAGTAAATTTTGACGTCATATCCGTTTCCGTTAGTAAACAGTCGGTAAACAATGAGTAGCAGCAAACTTAAAGATCCGAAGAAAATGACGTCAACAGATCCGCATGAAAGTCGCGCAGTAATCAAATTTTGTTGTGAACTTAGGCAGACACCTACCCAAACATTGAAACTAATTAACCGATCGTCTATGAAGTCAACTGTATCTCGTGCACTCTTGTTCAGGTGGCACAAGCGTTTTAGTGAAGGACGTGCATCGTTACAAGATGATGAAAAGAGTTGAACGTGTTTGACGTCACTGTTGCAGTTCACGACGTCGTGACGTCGCTATGACCGTCCCCGCTTCAGCATAGTACTCCTTGCACAGATGTGAATATTTTCAACATTATATGTACAATTATCATGATTCTTGGTAATCTGGTGCACAAAAGATGAAACTATATTTTTTGGGTTTTTTAATGTTGTATTCCCAACGACTTTTGAATAAGAGCAAAAGTCTCAATACTTTTGGGATGCACCTCGTATATTTATATAATATAATACACTATATATGAGGTATAGTCTTCTATTCACTCTTTTTTAGCATTACCCCTCAAAATAAGACCCCTGTTTTCACATGGAATCCAACTGTCCTACCTGAAAATTGCAAAAGTTGGTCCAGAGTCAATTTTGTCTACAGTTTTTTTTAAAGGGACACATGGCAATCTTGAGTTTTATATCAGGCATTACAAATAGTACAGCGATTTATTAATCCTGTATCATTTTGACGTTAAAACTGCTTGCATATAATTAAATAAAAAATTGAGAATTCTATTTCCTTCATTATTATACATATTTTTTAAATAGAGTATTGGTGCAATATTAACAAAAGTCAATAATATGTAAAAACAATTTGCTTTGAACTATTCTAACAATTAATATTAATGATTGAACAATTGCAAGTTACGAGAAAAACTAATGGGACGCCTTGAGTTATTAAAAAATCAAGATTGCTGTGTGTCCCTTTAATAAATGTGTTTGAAGACCTGGTACACATTATTATTTCTGTTTTGAATTTTGACTGAAATAGGACACATACAAAAAAGATACACTACTGAGAATTTGTTTTCTGGAGTTGGTATAACTAGCAAGCATGTGACTATGGATAAAGTTTAGGCAATAATGCGCACTGCCCTAGTACACATTCATATATAGCGTGATGTAATGGTCGTGTTAAATAATCTCTCGCTGTATCTATCATAAATTACGATAAATGAAGCGTCATGCTTTTTTCAACAAGAGGTCAATGACCTTGAAGCTCTACTGATAGGTTTTGATAGCTAGATCAGTATTCCTGTGAAGTTTCATGAAAATATGTCGTTTCAGAGTAGTAGTCGCTTTACACGCTTTTACAATATAACTCTATGTAAACAAGGATGTCTGCTGGGAGCCATGTTTAACGTTGAATCAAAATGATTTTTCAACAATGATCAACATCATGTCATGCTGATCATTTTAGAAAAAGTCCCATATCAATATCACTTATACCGGTAGTTTTCAAGAAGTAGTTGCAAAAAAACTTTCTTTTTTTTTAAGTCTATTTTTAGCCGTGGCGACTATCTTGCATTTCCGGCCGACCAGAAATTTTGCTAGGATCAACTAGACATCAAGAGCAACATTCCTGTGAAGTTTTATGAAAATCCGTCATGTAGTTTCAAAGGAGTAGACGCTACAAGTTTTTACTATATAACTCTATGTAAACAAAGATGGCCGCTGACGCCCTTGTTTAATGTCAAATCAAAATAATTTTTGACATGGATCAACATCATGTCATGCTGATCATTTTAGAAAAAGTCCCATATCAGTATCACTTATTGTTTTCAAGAAGTAGCTGCTTCAAACTTGTTTTTTTTTAAATATATTTTTAGCCGTGGCGTCCATCTTGAATTTCCGGCTGACCTGAAATTTTGCTAGAAACATCTAGACACCAAGAGCAACATTCCTGTGAAGTTTCATGAAAATCCGTCAAGTAGTTTCAGAGGAATAGTCGCTACAAACTTTGACTATATAACTCTATGCAAACAAAGATGGCCACTGGCGGCAATGTTTAATGTCGAATCAAAATAATTTTCGACAAGGATCAACATCATGTCATGCTGATCATTTTAGAAAGTCCCATATCAGTATCACTTATAGTTTTCAAAAAGTAGTCGCTACCAACTTTTTTTTAAAAAATCTGTTATCTTGAATTTTAGGGTGACCTGATATTTTGCCAGGATCAACTAGACATCAAGAGCAACAATCCTGCGATTTTTCATGAAAATTCGTCGTGTAGTTTCAGAGGAGTAGTCGCTACAAGTTTTTACTACATAACTCTATGTAAACAAAGATGGCCACTGGCAGCCATGTTTAATGTCGAATCAAAATAATTTTCGACAAGGATCAATATCATGTCAGGCTGATCATTTTAGAAAAAGTCCCATATCAATATCACTTATAGTTTTAAAGAAGTAGTTGCTAGATACTTGTTTTTTAAAAATCTATTTTTAGCTTTGGTGGCCATCTTGGATTTCGCATCAACGTGAATTTTTGCTAGGATCAACTAGACATCATGGATAACATTCCTGTAAAGTTTCATGAAAATCCATCCAGTAGTTTCAGAGTAGTCGTTACAAAAAAAGTTTTCGGACAGACAGACGGACGGACACCACACCACGGCATAAGCTCTGCTGATCTTTGATCAGTAGAGCTAAACATGAGAGGATATTTGCTGGTTGGCAGTAAATAATAGTTATTTTAGATTACAAGTGAACAAATTTAATAGTTTCACGAGTGCACAAGACAAATATAATATAAAATGTATTAAGTGTGTTCTGGTGGAATGAAATTTAGTGAAATACCATTTTTTGGATTATTACAGTTTGTAATCATTTGTGTGTCCAGTTGAGATAACTTAATTAATATCTGACCTTGTTCTCATTCTTGTAGTACATGTATGCAATATGAGAATTTATGAATGACAACAAGCAGTGGCAGTTGTAAAATCACTCACAAATCTTGGTGCGTTACATATGTTCTAATAGGCCCAACTTTTTATGGGTGCATATAGTTGGTGTACGAAGCATGTATCCAATGGTGTAATTCAAAACTGTACACCATCTTCCTGACAAAAACAATACAAAGTGTTATTTCAAACATACTGACACATTTCAACGATTAATCTGGTCTATTAATGCAGTCCACAGTAGACCTAGAGTTTTACCGCACACCAACACACAAAGGTTATATGGCGCCATTACAGGAATGAACATTCCAGGCCCACTCTCTATTTACATCTAGATAAACATATGCAGAATGGGCCTACAACCTTCTCACCTGCAGAACTGCAGAGATGCTGCAAATTCTATTGTAAACACAATTTTGTTTTGTCACGATCATTATTTTCTGACACCGCTCAAGTAGCACCTGAGACAATACAGGGAGGATTATGACCTTTAGGCCATTACCTTTTGATTTATGAGGAGTTAGGCAATAAATGTTTTCATATATAGGCATTGATTGCTTAAAACATATGATATGTAAGCTGAAAAAGGCCCAAAACTCTGCTAAAAAGAGTTGGATCAAAATCCTGTTGCCAGGTGCACATCTGCGCTTCATGCTAAATAAGGGTGCCATTAGTCTAAAAACAATCCGAAAAATACTGTAGGAGGAGTTCAGGTGACAAGTGTTGTCATTTGTAAGCAATAAGCATAAAAAACCTAAGTCGAAAAAGGACCGTAAAAACAAATATGTCTCCCGACTACTTCATGGGCGAGACATAATGCAGGCCCTCCTCTGGGCAATGGCGCCAATGGCGAAAGAAAAAAGAAAATGGCTCTAAATTTCAAACTTTGGCGAAAGTGTTTGGCGACATCGAAATTGCCAAGAAGCCAAACTTGTTTAATTTATCTGCTGTAATCAGCCTGTTACAAATAGACCTCAACACTAATCACCGTGACGAGTGTACATTGAATGTAGTCTAATGAACCGTACAAACATTGAAACCTTTAATATATTATAAAAGCAGAAATGACCAATACAAACATGAAACCTTTACCATTGATATAGTATTAGTTACAATCCTTAACAGGAATATTCCAACCTATTTGATTTCATTTCACCGTGGGGCTCAGTGTCAGTGAAATAAAATCAGACAGGATTTCACCGTGGGGCTCAGTGTCAGTGAAATTAAATCTGACAGGATTTCACCGTGGGGCTCAGTGTCAGTGAAATAAAATCAGACAGGATTTCACCGTGGGGCTCAGTGTCAGTGAAATAAAATCAGACAGGATTTCACCGTGGGGCTCAGTGTCAGTGAAATAAAATCTGACAGGATTTCACCGTGGGGCTCAGTGTCAGTGAAATAAAATCAGACAGGATTTCACCGTGAGGCTCAGTGTCAGTGAAATAAAATCAGACAGGATTTCACCGTGGGGCTCAGTGTCAGTGAAATAAAATCAGACAGGATTTCACCGTGGGGCTCAGCGTCAGTGAAATAAAATCAGACACAGGTTGGAATATTACCAAACACACTGCTGGAAGTCTGTGTAAAGAATTTAACCCTGTGATATAAAAAGATCATCCAAAAACGAAAGCTGCCCAGTGAATCGGCCAGTAAACTAGTTATCAAGATGAAATGATCCTGCCAAGTTCCTTCCCTTAGATATTTATTATCTGTTTACACACGAGGGGACTGTTTACTTTCAACTTTCCTTGATCAAACTTTTTATGGGGGCTGCTGAATATTTTGATTTCATCTTTAATGTCGAATTGCATATCATTTATGGATTAGTATGGCTAGCCGATTAACCAATCGTTTTCAAAGGATATCTAAGAACTATTATAGGGATAATTGTAATATATCATAGAAGAAATTCCTTGAACAGTGACACGAGTTGTCCAAAATCTTAATTGGAAACTCAGAACAATGTGTATACACTATTAAGCTCTCTACTACACGCACCAATACACACATTTATCCAGTCACTTATATCCTTAAGGATGTAATTAACACAAAATAATTTTCATTTTTAAAAAAGTGGAAACATTAAGCAAGAGGCCTGTTGATGCTCTACTGGCTAAAATTGCTCTTATAATGGTTGGGGTGGGGGTGGGGTTATCAAGGGTCAAAATGGTGGGTGACAGACATGGCTGGTTTTCAAACTTTTCCGAGCTTTTATTGAAATACCGAAAACATACTGAATAAGTTTGATAAAGCTGGTAAAGATGACGAAGAGGGCCTGTGGACTTCTTGGGCCTGTGGACTCTCTACTAGCTAATATGGCTCTTTAAGAGGAGTCATGATGGGGTGTCGGATATGACTGGTTTTCAAATTTTCATAAACATTCTGAAATTTTGAAGAAGTCCGGTAAAGTTGAAAAATTAAGGATCTTGAGTGTTAACTCTCTTCATTCAAGGGCCACAAATGCTCAAATCTGACTGGTTATTGAACTTATTCAAACTGTCATTGATATAAAACCTAAGGCAAAAGTTTGGTAAAGACTGGATTAAAAATAAAGGTCAGCTAAAGTGTAAATTATTTCCTAAAAAAAGGCCCGAGGGAGCAGGGGGCATAGTGTGTCATGGAGCGCGAGTCCAATATGGCTGGCTTTCAAACTTATTTGAGCTTTCATTGATATTTACATCTGAACAAGTTTGGTAAAGATATGATGTAAAATGAAGGAGCTAGAGATTCAACAAAACAAAATATAGCATTTTTAAATGTTTTTTAAACTTGTCTAAGCTTTTATTAATATCAACAATCTTGTCGAGTTTGGTAAAGATCGGATTGATATGGAGAAGCTAGCGCGCTAACGAAACAATATATAGAATATTTAAATAATGCAAGACCCATATCTCTGGTGTTAATATTTTGATCTAGCTGGTTTTCAAATATATTTGAGCTTTCATTGAAATCAACAATGAGGCCAAGTTTGGTAAAGGTTTACCACCACTTATTACATGTAAGCCTCCGAGATGTAGTTCCTGTAATAAAAAGTAATCCCTCATTTTTGATGAAAACTGGCATTATTAGTAGGGGAAAACTGCCCATTTCTATTCGATTTTGTGGTTGTATGTATAAGAAGCGTATTAATAAGTTTTACTGGATCACTGATGAACAGTTTCGAAATCTGGACTCTATGCTTACACTTTGTGAGCAATGAAAACAGTCAATCAATGAAAACAGCTGTACCCATGACCTGTTTATTAAACAAACAAGAACTTTTTTACATGTCTTGTCACCCCACCTTTTCTGGTGATTTTTCAAGTGGAAAATTAGTTTTCTATATGAACATTACAATGCTGTATTATCCATACTTGAGTTGAATTTGCAGCAAATCATTAATATGTGACTATGTCTATGGGGAAAATAATTAGTGGTATAATACCTAAACATCAGATAAAAAAACGAAGGCCCTATCGTCTTAACGAGAAGGAATATAGGATACTTAACTAAGTCAAGAGATAACTCATACCAATCCAATCTAACTGTCCGAGATTTCAATAAGAACAGTTCACCCCAGATTGGTATAGATCAGATGAAAAATAAAGTTCCTATCGTATTGGGGCAAAATAAAGCATATTTACCTAAAGTGCAATAACGCTGGTGTTACTGGTGCAATCTAGCATGTTTTTCAAACTTATCTGTGCTTTTATTAAAAGCAATAATCTGGCCAAGTATGGTAAAATCAGATGAAAATGAAGGCCCTATTGTCTAAATAAGGCAAAATGAACGAACGACGGACAACGATGGACGACATCAACTCGCCATTCCATATGCTCTACTGGCTCAATGACGGACAACAGATGACGATAGACGATGGATAACTCGTCATCGCATACGTTCTGCTTCTGCTGTCATCTAATGGCCAGTAGAGCTAAAAATGCTTTTCATATAAAAAGGATAAGCAAAGCAGTTATAAATGAAACAAATACTAATTTTAAGTGTAAGTTATAACTGGTATATGCAGATCCGCTCTCCATGTGTAATACATTACAAATGGTACCATCTGCATTTCCTAAGAAAACAGAATATTTCAACAAACCATCAATAACTAGCATGTTTTAATAGCATGTCAAATATGGTTTAAATCCACTATTCAGAAATAGCTTTTTAAACATTTTTAATTAAGACTTTGCTAAATACAGATAAATGATATACAGAAAGTACCATTCCTAATATTATCACCAAGAACCACCCCTCAACACCACCATAAACAGCACAAAATGTCTACCACCATATCACCAACCATTGCTGAATAATAACTTTCTTATTACACTCAGATCTGGGTATTATTTTACAATGAGGAATAGTGCTGAATAAAATCAACACCACCATAAACAGCACAAAATGTCTACCACCATACCACCAAACTCTGTTGAATAATAACTTACTTACTACACTCATATCAGGGTAATACATGTATTTTACATTGGGATGGTGCTGGAATAAAATTAAATTTATGCAGATTTACATGTAAATGCATGAATATTGAGAAACATCTAATTCACATCAGTTTTAAATGGACACACAGCTATCTTGAGTTTTATTCAAACATTTAAAATTTGCAACTCAATTTATTTATCCTAGTGCACTATTTTGATGTTAAAACTGCTTGCATATAATTAAACAAAAAATCGAAATTTCAATTTTCTTTGTTATTCTACCACTTTTTTTTAAAATATATTATTGGTGCATTATTATCTAAAGTAATATATGTAAAAACAATTTGTTTTGATATATTTTAATAATAATATTAATGATTGCATATATGGAAGTTATGTTAAAACTAACGAGAGTCTTCGCGCGTTTCAAACAAATCAAGATTTCCGTGTGTCCCGTTTAGATTACCTGCGTTTCAATAAATACAAATAACAATGGAAACAGGTTTAAGTATATTAGGTGAGTCAGTCCTGAATATGTGCAGTACGTGTTTCACACAATTACAAAGTCATGTACATGTATAGAGCGAACAAAATACATTCGCTGTGTACTTAATTATCACTAGCAATTCAAGTAGAAAGCATAGTATTTCTTAATAAACAGTAAAATCAACTAGAAGAAAAGGAAGTCCTGATCATTATTATAAAGCTGTGATCTGTTGCCAAACTTGTTGAGACAGAGTAAGGGAGATTTGAATTGTTGACACTTGGATATGTTATAGGATCTAGCTGCCTCAGAGAGAGGGAAAGGATATATATAGGAATCCGAGAATCGTGCCCACTATCAAATAACTGTCCATGTTTTTTTACATGTTTGGAGGATTGACTTCGATATAGGGGACCAGCCAGTTTACATCACTATCAAACAAACAAGGCTAAGAAATTGCTTTGCCCAAGGAAACACTGAAGAAATCCAGTGGCAATGACGTCTTGTAATGCATCATCCAGCTGCTGACCTGTGAAGCCTCGGATGTTGGGAACCAGCTTCTGACTGGTCTCAGACAATTACATGCAAGCCTGAGATGGGTTCTGTCTCAGACAAATGAGTTCTCTGATCTGCAGCGAGAGTAACAGTCTCTGCAACTGTATCTACCATTACTTAGTAACTATGTAGGGTAAGCTACCAGCTATAAAACACACTTCAACAATTAATTGGTTTAGAACCTAATTAAATACTAGTTTTAGCCATTTACTTCTATTTATGATGCTGCCACCACCCAAATAACTGTAAACAATTGCATCTGAATGTACCTTTCTAATAAGTTCGATGGGTTCTCTGATCTGCAGCGAGAGTAACAGTCTCTGCAACTGTATCTACCATTACTTAGTAACTATGTAGGTTAAGCTACCAGCTATAAAACACACTTCAACAATTAATTGGTTTAGAATCTAATTAAATACTAGTTTTAGCCATTTACTTCTATTCATGATGCTGCCACCACCCAAATAACTGTAAATAATTGCATCTGAATGTACCTTTCTAATAAGTTCCAAACTCTTTTAAGATAAATAAATATTGTTTTACAACTTTTAAATATGGTTGAAAACTTTCACAAAGAAGAATATAGTTGTTCAAGCTAAAACAAAGGGTTGGAATGTATTTATATGGGAAAAGACAGTCCATTAAGCCAGCCAGCTTAGGTTTCGCAAGGCTGAATACATTAAGTGATGCAAAGACAGAAAGGGATGCAAATAAGTAGTTTTAATGATGTCTACGTAATTAGAGTGAAGTAGAAAATGAAAAAAATACTGAATAGTGAAAATATTGACTGTATTACGTTGCTCATAAATATTATCAATAATTGATCATTTCCTCACCCCACCTCTATTTCTAGCACGTGCAAGTTGTACATGAAAAGCACGTATAATTATTCTAACAATGATTTGAAATCTATAACACATTGACATTAAAGTAGCTAGCCTGCCAACAACAGCCAAATTTTCTCTACAAAACAGTTCATCCAAACTATCTCCATGTGTTGAGATCAAAAAAGAATGCATGTTTGACAATTAAAAGTCTAGATTTATTCACGGGTACTTAAAATAATGAATTAATAGTTTGCAACTCATAATTCAACGCTTTGGCAACGATAACAATAGAATGATAGATAAGGGTTTATAATATGTACCTTAATGTTAATAAGCTTTGAAACGGTGTACATCTGTTGTAAAATTTACCTGTTGTTGGCAGGATAGTGGCTTTAAGTATTTCTATCCAGAAAAAAATTAAAATAATGCACCTCTAGAATGAATACAAATATTTGCAACGCGAGAACATATTTCTTTCTGCAGTCATAAAGGTATACACTAAGAGTAGCAGCACTACAGGCAAGCAAGCTCCTACAGATCCCAGAGTAATGATGTGCCATACCTTTTCTTTGTCACTGAGATGCTTTGTCTCAACACATTGCTCTCAAACAATTCTGATTCTTTGTGGCCTTCTACAGAAGGTTGTAAATGTTGACTGAAATAAATGTCATCTCAAAACTTGCAAAATTTAATATGGAAACCAGTGCTTATCAGTGATTTAATAGGTGCCAACTAAATATAATGGTGATGGAAATTTAAAAAGGTTACCATTATTAAACAGCAGGGATTATCATACTTATAAAAAAAAAAATTGTTCTTTTTAAGTCGAAGACTCCTGTTAGGCAATACTTTGACTGACCCTCTTTTTTCTGTCAGAACCTTAAACAGGCTAATTTTAATAGTTAAGTAGTTTTCCGTTTGTATAATGTTCCACAAATATAAAAAGTTTACACACTATTTTTTTCCAATTCAAAACGCCCCTGGCTGATAGGAAGGAAAATCCCTAACCAGTAATGCTATTCCTTAAAAAAAAAAATTTTAAATAGGCACATTGGTCAACTATCTTAATTAAGACATAATTTTACAAAAGAACAGTGAGAATGGTGTTTTTAACAAAATAAAGAGTTATCAAAATGGCATTTTAATTGTACCGACTACTATATGAAGTGGCACAGATGGTTCGTATTCAGGAAAACTACACCATGATGTTTGTGTTGTGTGTGAAAGCATTTATTATTAATTCCTAACGGTATTGCAATGGGCAGTTTAGTGAGCAGACCTCGGATTAAAGTCACATCCAAAGGACTGGTCAGGAGTGCTTTCTTTTAGTATTTTGAGAATAAATTCCAAATTCGGTCCTGGCTGCAATAGAACACACTATCCCTGGATAACTAAGTGAGATGCTCACTACCATTACACCAGCTGCCACTTATCATTATATATAGCAGCACAGATGGTATTTAACTGAAGGTGATGAATACCCCCGCTTTTTGTTCAGTTGTTATGGGTATACGAAGTTTGTTAACAACCCAATCAAAACTGTTCGAGGAATGCAAGCAATAAAACTGCGTTAAGCACGCGACAAAAAAGTGTTAAACAATGGGACACGATGTTACAGACCGCGTGATTCCTATATAGCCCCAACTTCACTCTGTGAAAGCGGGGGTATAATTATGACACTTACACCATTGTGAATAATTTACCATCAAATGGAGCGTATTTATTTGCCAACATGTGGCTGGCGTATATATATATAACAATAAGGAATCATAGGCGTAAAACATTTTAATAATCAACATTTCAAAGCTATAAAACCTTACAAAAGCCTTTTATTCTGTAAAATAATCATCAATAACCAATCAAATAAGTTAACATTTAGCAATAAACAACAGTTTTTAGGCACAATCACTATTTGGAAGACACATGAGTTTCTTACACCTTCATCGACAACAAATGCATTTCATATAAATCAAACATATCACTTAAAAACAAGAAGAATCGTGGTAGTCAAACAATACAGAATCCAATCAAAATTTCCATGTATAATAAAAACGCCAAATGACAAATTTCTTATTTGTCAAATAACTAGAAGGGTGTTCCAATGGAACAGTTGTGCCTGCCATATGCTTATTTCAGGACAATCTAACTATAAGGTTTGTAGACAAGGTGTGCAATCCTTCATAAATTATGGAGTAGATTTTTTTTTAATTGTTAAAGCTTTATGAAAAGGGGCATAACTCTGCATTGGATAATTGATAAGGAAAAACATCTATACACAGTTTCAAGACCACGGGTCAATATTTTGCGAAGTTATGAGCTAGTTAAACTTTTATGAAAAGGCACATAACTCTCATTAAATGAAAGTCAGAGTTACTGAACATGCCAATGGCACTAATTAATAAAGATAAATTATATAAAGTTTTTCCAATTTATAAACTCAGTTAGGTTGCAGGTTACAACTTTTATGAAATGGGGTATAACTCTGAAGGAATGGAATTTAGAGTTATCGGACATGTGTAACGATATTCCTTGGGGTAAGATGAAGATGTGTGTGGAGTTTCCTCGACATAAGTCAAATGCTTTTCAAGTTATGAGCTTGGTAACGTTGCAGATTAGTTTTATGAAAAGGGGCATAACTCTGCTAAAATTATTGGAGATGTGTAATAACATTCCTGCAGGTAAAATGGAGATGTGTGTAAAGTTTCATCAACATGGGTCAAATACTTTTCAAGTTATGGCCAAGGCAAGTTGCAGGTTCAAGTGTGACGGACGATGACGACAGACAAAGTGATCCCTTAATGTCTGCCATGCTATGCAGGTGACACAAAACCTTTTGTAGCTCAGGTAATATAAGGTTTACAAACCAAATAAACATAAATAGAAATTTTGTTCCACAAACAAAGCTTTAATTTTAATTATAAATTTTACAGTGGCAATACCTCAATGTGTAAAATTGAGATCCAACCTTCTTGATATGCTTTTAATGGAAAATATATTAATTTACCATGACTTTATTATGCACAAGGAAGGTTGCATCAGAGTTCCCTCTGACAATAATATGCATAACACTGCTTTGCTTACTCACTGCCTGGCTGCTTACCCATCACCTGGCTTGCTCTGACACTGCCAGTGTTAAATGAATTGAATTGGATTTGTTTCCAGCTTCCATTTGTGGAGGAAGACCCCAGATGTCCCTCCGGGCAATTTTTATGCACGGACAGGCACATGGGTAGAACCACCGACGTTCTGCGAGCCAGCTGGATGACTTCCTCACATAAAGATTCCTAGGCCCATGAATGATCAAACACACAGCGGTGAGATGCAAGAGATTTCAAGTCAGAGACTCTAACCACTCAGCCACGGACACCCCTAAGTGGTAAATGAAATTAATCTCTATAGACAAGATATGATAACCATTGAAGGGGCTATTTAGATGAACAACTCGGACAAACCAATATCGCTGATCAAGCTTCAGAGTATATATAGGTCCCGTACCTATTTCACTGACCATAAACATCATTATTGTTTAACCAATAATAATATTATTCAACCTTATAGTCATCTTGTAATTTCACCAAAACAGGCATTGTTATATGTCACCGACCAAGTTGTCATATATAGTTGTATCATGCATCATTTTAGTACTAAATAGGTGAGTAAACAATATGATTGGTGAGTAAAGATGATAGAAATATATTAAAGTGAGCAAATATGTGCTATTAAAAGAATAAATAATAAAAAATCTACAGTAAAAGAAAAACATTTGCTTGTTAATGAAATAAGGCAATTTAGGATATTAAACAGGTCTTTTGAATATTTGTGCAGAAAGTCTATAAGTAAAACAGGTTGATTAAAAATAGAGATAGTGTCAATATAATTATGAATATTAACAATCAAAAATAACATTGTGTAGAAATCAGACAGAACACTAGTAACATGGGATATATGTACTACTCCTTGCATTACATGTTGGAGAGCGTCCATTTTGCGGCAAATCAAAAGAAGTCGCTACTGAAGAGAACATTCAGCAAGTTTAGTCTTGACCTTCCTCGCCACCTGAATTACAAGCTTTTACCTGGACATGATCAAATTAAATGTGCCGTATGACCCCAATTTTTTATCAAAAGAGATCCCGACTGGTCCTACTTGAGAAAAAAGTAACTGTTAGCCAACAAAAACTGAATGTCTATCGACCTGTTACATTGTTTGCCCCCTGTTCTTTTCAGTGCTTTTATAATTATAATACAAGACGTTTATAATTTATTAATAAGGTTAATTCCTTAAATTGAAGTATGCGTTAAGGCTCATCAACACATTATTTAGGCTGTTAATAGCCACCCCAGAAAGAGAGGAAGGAGACATCAAGAGAACCATCCATACTCTTACTAACAAACAGATTGCAACTGTTCTTCACCATGCCCAAAGTATAGTCTCCAATTCACGGGCCTGCCCATTTTAGGTCCCCATTTGACGGATGAGGCTAAGGAAAAATGTCTTGTCCAAGAACACACAGATGAAACCCAGTGGCACCTGTGAGGCTTGAACCCGGGTCCTTCAGATTCAAATGCACCACACCACGACTGGGTCATCCCAGCCCCCTAAGGAGATGATATAATTTACATCAAATCTTTGATTTTAAAATGGTTACTGCACACATATCTTTCATACTTTGTAGAAGATCACTATTATACATAGACAATTTTGCCATATATATATCCCATAATTCCCTTATGATTTTTATATAAAAGGAGCCACATATAATTCTCAAAGAAAACCTATTATACAATATTTATATAATAAAAGTTCCACATAATTTTCATATGAGAATAAATTCATAAGCTTCATTTATAAAACACACATTCATTTTCATATGCTTCTCAAGAACACAAACTATTCTTACAGCTTTTATATGGTTCTCATATGACAGGTTTTATACCTTTTATATTAGTATCATATAAAAGGTATCATATGAGAATCATATACGAATCATCTGATTCTTATATGTGACAAAATTGGTAGTGTACTGGAGTAAGCATTTCACTAAATAAATGATTGACAGTTGGATCAGCATCTTATGGTGGCAAACTGCTGCATCAAGGTCGTGCATACAAAAAAAAACTTTGATATAATAACCATTTTATTTATCCCAAAATGGAGGTTCTCTTACTTGATTTGCAAGGTGTAGTATAACAGCATTATATCACATTGGTTAGTGGAGAATCTGTAGTAATTATATATTCTTTTTTTCATCCAAGAGAAACACCTTTTTTCTTTCGAAAATGATTTTTCCTTAACCCTTAGCCCGCTAAACATGACTTATAATAGCCTTTGCGTCCATTGTAAACCCAGATCAGCTTGCGAGTCAGGGTTTACAATGTCCATCTGCTGATCAGTCATTTCCCCAAAACACCCCTTAAATGGAACGGTCTTAACTGAAAGAAAGAACAGTCAATTATATATATGTAGCGGGTTAATGGACTCTTGAAATAAAATAAACAAATAAAAATAATTACCGTTTTTTGATATTTTGACCAGCCATGAAAGAAGTATTATTTAATTCTGGTAATAAATCCCAAACATTTCACCTATAATATATTCACACACTATGTCGATGATGAGGGATCAGGTACTGTATTTATCCTTACTTCTGCCCCAGCTTAGATATGCAGATAGATAGAATACAACAATAACAAGAGGTCAATGACCTTGAAGCTCTACTGATTGATTTTGATTTCAGGAAGTAGTCGCTACAGACTTGTTTTTTGAAAATCTATTTTTAACCGTGGCGGCCATCTTGAATTTCCGGCCGACCTGAAATTTTGCTAGGATCTATTAGACATTAAGAGCAACATTCCTGTAAAGTTTCATGAAAATCCGCCAAGTAGTTTCAGAGGAGTAGTCGCTACAAGTTTTTACTATATAACTCTATGTAAACAAAGATGGCCGCTGGTAGCCATGTTTAACGTCAAATCAAAACGATTTTCGACAAGGACCAACATCATGTCATACTGATCATTTTAGAAAAAGTCCCATATCAATATCACTTATAGTTTTGAAGAAGTAGTCGCTACAAACTTATTTATTTTAAATCTATTTTTAGCTGTGGCGGCCATCTTGAATTTCCGGCCGACCTGAAATTTTTCTAGGATCAACTAGACATCAAGATCAACATTCCTGTGAAGTTTCATGAACATCGGTCAAGTAGTTTCAGAGGAGTAGTCGCTACAAGTTTTTACTATATAACTCTGTGTAACCAAAGATGGCCACTGGCAGCCATGTTTAACGTCGAATCAAAATAATTTTCCACAAGAATCAACATCATGTCATGCTGATCATTTTAGAAAAAGTCCCATATCAATATCGCTTATAGTTTTCAAGAAGTAGTCGCTACAAACTTGTATTTTGAAAATCTATTTTTAGCCATGGCGGCCATCTTGAATTTCCGGCCGACCTGAAATTTTGCTAGGATCAATTAGACATTAAGAGCAACATTCCTGTAAAGTTTCATGAAAATCCGCCAAGTAGTTTCAGAGGAGTAGTCGCTACAAGTTTTTACTATATAACTCTATGTAAACAAAGATGGCCGCTGGCAGCCACGTTTAACTTCGAATCAAAACGATTTTTGATAAGGACCAACATCATGTCATGCTGATCATTTTAGAAAAAGTCCCATATCAATATCACTTATAGTTTTCAAGAAGTAGTCGCTACAAACTTGTATTTTGAAAATCTATTTTTAGCTTTGGCGGCCATCTTGGATTTCACATCAACATGAATTTTTGCTAGGATCAACTAGACTTCATGGGCAACATTTCTGTAAAGTTTTATGAATATCCATCTAGTAGTTTCAGAGGAGTAGTCGCTACAAATAAAAGTTAACGGACGGACAGACGGACAGACGGACAGACGGACGGACGACGGACGCCGCACCACGGCATAAGCTCTGCTGATCTCTGATCAGTAGAGCTAAAAATTATAATCCACTTTAAAATGGTTTGTTCCCAACAATTATTTTTTATTTTGTTATATAATGATATCAACCATCCACCCATCCACCCATCCACCCTTTTGGAAATTGCCAATTCCCCCAGAGGGTTGTAAATAACACCAAGTACTGTATATATTATTCAGACATCATCACACACAGATTATGCCACAGCTTGGAAGCTGTTTTAATTACTACAGATAATCCGAGGATTCAGCTTCCCTTCTACTGTCTCTCATGAACAGGTTAAGCATTTAAAAATATTCCAGTCTGTACAACCAGTGTATATTCCAGGAATGTCAAAATAAAAGTTTAATAAACTAATCAGTGCTCAGAAAGTTTCAGTGAATAAATAAAGGATATGTGAATACAAAATTCTAAACATAGTTGTTTGTCTTCCAAATTATTATGGCAGCCAACTGAAGACTGCTAAGAAACTAATTTTTTGTGATAAAATATTTCTGCGACCAATTTCTGTTTAAAAGATAGATGAAACAAATACATACATTTAGGTTAAATTATTTTGGAATAAAACATTATTACTGCTAATTTGTTTATGTTTTTATATTTCAAATCAATTATGATATTGAATCCTTAGTGTACCCTGCATAATAAATATATTCTAAACATCAGAGCATGTCAATGGTTAAAATAACATCATTCTAGCAATTAAACACACCCGTCACCATAGAAACAGAAGGCAGGAAGCTGCAATCCTAGCAGACAAATATGGCAACATGTATAAATATTATAATGATCTAACAATGGAGTAAAGTCATACCATGGAAGATAGTGTTTTCAAGACTTTGGCCCAGAGGCTATACACAACTATATCTCATCAGTCATTCTCTAAACAATGTTCTGATTAAAACCTTAGATGTGACGGTACCTTTTCTCTGTTTCATATAAAACAACTGATTTTAATTGTTATTCAGCATGTCATAAACACATTATAGGTCATTTCAAGCCGCCCCAGAGAGAGGGGGAAGGATACACAGGAATCCGTGAACCATGTCCTACTCTTACCATCAAATATACTCCTTTATTATGCTCAGAGGGTAGACTCGAATACATTCAGTTTACATATCAAACTCCCAGATGAGGCTAAGGGAAGTGTTTTGCCTAAGGACACACTGACGAAACTCAGTTGTGCTGGTCAAGCTCAAACCCATGACCGCTATGATAAAACAAGACATAGACTATCATTGTGCATCACATACTAATAGATCACGCGCCTTAGTCGGCGCTTATTTGCCGATTGATTTTTTTTGGGTCTATACACCATGGGACTAGCTCTTGTTACATCCAAAATGGTCAAAAAGTAGTGCACTCCAGCATCAAGATAATGTCTAAATACTAATATGCATTTACAAGTACAGTAATTATAAATCTTAGCATAACACAGTCAGAGGCCGAGGTCTTACATGCGAATTTTAATCAAATATGTATGAAACTCTGTTCATATCGACCACAGGCTTATTGGGGCAGAAACTTTATGTGCTCGAAAACAATGTTTTCCCTGGCATGACTTAACAATGTTTTACTGAAGTAGTTTCTGAAGATTACAAAATAATAAAATGTATTAAAAATACCTCACTTGTAAACAACTTAAATTGAAACTGAATTTCAACAATCGTCATGACAACTTAAAATTAATATTAAAATTGCTAACATGTGTACATGATTATGTCCATGTGTCGTTTTCGGTTTATAACTTCTACCTCAACCATACAATGATCCAGCAAATTTACTCAGTAATTTTGAATTGGTAGGAACAAATTCTATCGTTAACTGAAAGAGCATGTTGTCTTGATTATTGGCAGGCATATTGCCCGACTGATATGTTTGTTTTCGCAAGTGAGAAATGAGATTACGTATTATCACATAACTTACGGTGTGGGGCGTGGAATAACACCATTCTATATTACCACTAGTTATATAAGTATGCAAATTAAGCCTAGTTATGCGCTGTCAAAAAATGATCCAATTTCCACAGTTTTATGTCGGTTTTCGCGTGTTAAAGCGACAGGCAAAATGCAATAAAGAGTCGATAATTATTTATGTGAGTTATGTGATAAATAGAATCTAACATTCGTTCTCATTCACTTCTGAATTTATTAAACTTGTTAGCAAAAATGATATAATGTGGGGCATTTTGCCAACTCATTCAATAATAATAAAACTGCTAATAATAAATTCAATAATGAATGAGTAATGAATGAATGTAAGATCCTCTAGTTATTATATTAAAAGTGAATAACAATCCTTCTGGGATCATCAAGCCAAAGTTGTGTCCATGGCAACAATACCAGACCAAACCAGACCAGCCAGAGTTGTGTCCATGGCAACAATACCAGACCAAATCAGACCAGCCAGAGTTGTGTCCATGACAACAATACCAGACCAAAACCATTCATGAAAATATTCTTAGACTTAAGCCCAAGTATGCAAATTTCAATCACAAATATTTCTGTAAATCTAAAATATAAACATTCATAACAAGCTGCTATGTATAAATATGATAAATACAAATAAATAGCAACTTCATATGATTGTTTATCTTTGAACGTCATGGGAATATTTGTGAACGAAATTTGAGTACAGCTCAAGACTAAGGATAGTTTGAAGAATGATTGGTGAATTCCATGCCAGAATTGGTTCATCTTTAATTTTGGAGACTAATATTTGTGACACAAAACAGTCCACTTGATGAGCCCTGGAGGATATGCTATGTTTGTATAAGTACAAGATGAAAATTAACTGGCATGCAGCAAAAGTCCCGGAGAGAAACATGCCGTGATTCAGAAGTCGGATATGGCAGACGTGCACGTGCAACTAGGAACGAAGTAACAAGGGTTATCTTACATGTAATCTCCGTGTCTGGTCCCGCCAACAACTCAGATTTTGGTGGAAGTCGACCTAGTAATGGAGACAGTGCAACAATGAGAATTAACAGTGGCTCTTTTATTTATAAAAGGCAATTTGCATGCTGAAATGTCTAGTATAGAAATAAGTATTTGGTTGAACATTTAAATTCATGGATTGAACCAAAACATAAAATCCTTGAATAGGTTATTCCACAGTATGCTGTCAGAATAATCATATCTGTTTCTCACATTTTCTTTGAATCGCTTAAGATGTTGATCCGTTGCTGGTACAAAATGTGCCAGAAGCTGGTTCAGGTGAAGTATGGGGAAGCCATTCTGGCCATTTTTCCCCCTTTTAGACCTCCTTTTTGTAGAATTTAAAGTTTTTTCTTTATGGTGGAGAGACCCCTTTTATAGTAATAAACAAAATACAGAACCCGAGATATAAACATTTCCAATCAAATGTTACTTAAAGCCAAACAAACTCTATTATTGACATAATTTAAAATACCTCAAAATTATTTACTCTGTGAGGAGGAATAACTGGTGAACAAGCATCAAGTTTAACAAGAGCTGTTGGAGAACAGCACAGCTCGACTATTCGATTTTTCAAAGAATAATAAATTATATAGCTAGTATATATACCATCAGAAAACAAGGCTTAAACAATGTGGGGTGGGGTTGGGGATAGGGTTTGTATAGAACTCGTGCAGATATAAAATTTTGTGAAATTTTGTTATTTTTATCTGTTTTAAGCCAACGGCGGTGGAGGAGGGGGTGGGGGCAACATATATGTGTAAGAAGCTATGTGTAAGAGTTGACCAAACAACACAGAAATATGTAAAAAAAAAAAAAAAATCAGTTTCGAGAGGGGGGGGGGGGGGGGGGGGGGGGGAGGGGGGGGGGGGGGGGGGGGGGGTGACGGTGGGGGTGGGGGATGGGGGTAAGAATTGACCAAAACAACACAGAAATATGTTAAAAAAATCATAAAAAAAATCTAGTTTTGAGTGGGGCCGGGGTTGGGGTGGAGGAGAGGGGGTGGGTGGTGGGGGGCAACATATATGTTTAAGAAGCTATGTAAGAATTGACCAAAAGAACACAGAAATATGTAAAAAATAAAATAAAAATACAAATATTCCAGTTTCGAGTGTGTGTGTTGGTGTGGGGGTGTGGGGGAGGTGGGGAGTGGAACATAGCTGGGAAAACATAGCTATGTGTAAGAATTGACCAATACAACACAGAAATATGTAAAAAAAAATAAAAAAATCGAGTTTCGCGTTGTGGGGGAGTGCCGGGGGGGAGAGGCAGGGGTGGGGAGAGGGCAACATATATGTGTAAGAAGCTATGTGTAAGAATTGACCAAAACAACACAGAAATATGTAAAACAAGAGGCCCAGGAGGGCCTGAGGATGCTCTACTGGCTCAGGATAAAGTTTATGTATAAGGGGCCATAAGCCTTTCAAAAATCATTCAACTGAACATGATGAAGATATATGCAACTAGGCTTGGTACTGATCATCCTGCAAATTTTCGTTGAAATCCAGCCAGAGGTTTAGGAGAACTAGTCTAGACAATGTTAGTGTATTAAAACCTTTAAGGGCTCATAACTCTGCCAAAATTCATTCAACCAGAACATGGCAATGACAGGTGCAACTAGGCTTAGTACTGATCATCCTCGCCAAGATTCGCTGAAATCTGGCAAACAGTTCAGAAGAGACTAATCTAGACAAAGTTTGTGTCAAAAATCATTCAACCGAAATATGGCGATGATATGCACAACTAGGCTTGATATTGATCATCCTTGTCAAGTTTCGTCTATATCCAGCCACCAGGATTCAGGAGAACTAGCCCGGAAAAAAATTGTTGTATCAAAATCCTTTAAAGGGCCATAACTCTGCCAAATATCTGTAAACCTGAACGTGACGATGACATGCACAACTAGGCTTGGTGCTGATCATCCCTGCAAAGTTTCACTGAAATCTGGCGAGGGGTTCAGGAGCAGTAGATCAGACAAAGTTGTGGTAAACAATTTAAAGGGCCATAATTCTGCCAAAAAAATCATTCAACCGGAACACGGCGATGATTTGCACAACAAGACATAGAATCGATCATCCCTAAAAGGTTTGTTTAATCCGGCCAGGGGTTCAGGAGAACTAGTCAGATCAAAGTCTGTGTATTAAAACCTTTAAAGGGCTATAACTCCGCCAAATCATTCAACTGGAACACGGTGACTATGTACAACTAGGCTTGGTACTGATCATCCCTGCAAAGTTTCAATGAAATCCGGCCAAAGGAAGGCCCTTTCGTCTTAATGAGGCCAAGATATAGCATATTTCAGAAAATCAAGGGCTAGACTCCGATGTAATGGTCCAATCTGGATGGTTTTCCAACTGTCCAAGCTTTCATTGATATTAACAATCTGGTAAAGTTTCTTAAGATCGGATGAAAGATGAAGGCCCTATCGTCTTAACGAGGCAAATATAGGATTTTAACTAAATCAAGGGCCATAACTCCACTGTTACTGGTCTGATCTAACTGGTTTTCAAACGTGACCGAGCTTTCATTGATATTAACAATCTAGTAAAGTTTCATAAAGATCGCATGAAAAATGAAGGCCTATCATCTTAACGAGGCAAAATATAGCATTTTTAACTAAATCAAGGGCCATAACTCATCTGTTACTCCGATTTGGCTGGTTTCGAAATTATCTGAACTGCCATTGATATAAACAATCAGGTAAAGTTTCGTAAAGATCAGATGAAAGAGAAGGCCCTATCAAATTAACGAGGCAAAATATAGCATTTTTTACTAAATCAAGGGTCATAACTCCACTGTTTCTGGTCCGATCTGGCTGGTTTTCGAACTGTCCAAGCTTTCATTGATATAAGGAATCTGGTAAAGTTTCAAAAAGATCGCATGAAAATGAAGGCCCTATCATCATATTAACAAGGCAAAATATAGCATTTTTACCTTAAATCAAGGGCCATAACTCCGCTGTTACTGGTCCGATCTGGCTGGTCTTCGAACTTGTCCGAGCTTTCATTTATATAAACAATCTGGTAAAGTTTAGTAAAGATAGAAAGATCGAATGAAAGATAAGGCCCTATCGTCTTACAAGCAAAATATAGGATTTTTAACTAAATCAAGGGCAATAACTCCGCTGTTAATGTCCCAATCTAGCTGATTTTCGAAATTTTCCGAGCTTTCATAATATTAACAATCTGTGCAAGTTTGGTAAAGATAAAATAATAAATGAAGGTGCTAGAGTGTTCACAAGGCTTTAATATGGCATCTTTCAGCAAAACAAGGGCCACAACTCCTGTGAAATTATTACGATCCTTGCCCTTTTTTCGAAACTTGTCTGAGCTTTCATTGATATAAAGACACTGGCAAAGTTAAGTAAGGTCCGATTAATATTGAAGGCCCTAGAGTGTTCACAAGATCCCAAACCAAAATTGTAGACATATAAACATGCCTACATTCAAACCTAGATCAGCCTTTATTGCCATTTATAAGGGCATCACAATTTAGGTCCCTGGAATAGGGCCCCAGAATATTGCAGAAGATAAAATTACTTACCCAGCCCTTTACAACATACTATAAGGAACCAATTCCAATTTAGTTTCAGCTAGGACAAGAAAATGTTAAGAGATTATATACTGTAAACACAGCTTACATGCAAAATTTGATGTGAAACAGACACATTTTAAGGAATTGGGTTCCATGGTGCCCGGGGTTACAGAGACCAAAATTACTTTAAGCAGCCCTTAAGATAATGCAATAAAGAAGCTAATGCAATATTTTGTTGTGCTTGGGTAAGAAATGTAAGAGATATAGCAAAATTTGATGTGAAATGGGACATATTTATGCTATCATAATTTTGGGTTCCATGGGAGCCCATGGGTTACACGTACCAAAATTGCTTATGCCGCCCTTAAGGTAATGCTATAAGGAAGTCCATGACCAAATTTCGTTGTGCTAGGATAAGAAATGTAAGATGATACAGACTTGTACACACAGCTTACATGCAAACCCTTGATGTGGAGAGCCCGACGCCTGGTTGATTACATAAGCTCTCTTATTCTTCGAATAGTCAAGCTAATAAAACTTGTTTGGATTAAAAGAAAAATATAGTTACATATAAATTTATACCTAAATGTCATTTATAGCTTCACTTTTTGCTATAGACATGAGGAAACCGTAGAACGACACCCTTGGTACATAAACAAGATTTCTTTCAGGGCGTCTGCAGGTGGGTGTGCTGAAAATAAATTTATGGGTATGTTCAAAAGTAATTCCAATACATTGAACACAATTTATTTTTTTTAGCTAAAAAATACATTGGAGTGATAGTGTTACTGTCTGGGGAAAAACGTTCAGGAACCACTGAATACAGAATAATCTACAACACTTTGTAACATCTTCATTTATACACAATCTTTTAATCCAAGTTTTAAAACAAGTATAAATCTACTTCATGTAAGGCATTGATAAATTAATTGATAGTGTCCTTAGCCCAAATTTTTTTCAAAATAGGGGCGGGGGTGTTTTTTTATTGATTTTTTATTTGACAAATGGAATATTACACGAGCACAAGGCAAACATAGTAACACATACTACTTCCATGGTTGACATATATTTTTATAGTGTTTTATACTTCCAGCAGATAACATGAGAATTTAAACATCTTTCAGATATTAATAAGTATTCTTTTATAAATAATACAATGTTTTCAACTGCAACAGAGTATATATGTCCAAACTAGCTGTTTTAATCACAGAAACAGTTACTTGTTTGAGACATCATGCCATCAGCAATATATTTCTTTTCTTTTTTTTTGTAGAAATGAAATGGCCGGGACAGCATAACAACGGAGGCGGGTGGGGATGAGAAATAACCAGACCTCACCATTTCAATTTAGTGCTTAGAGCAGTTGACATCCCAGTTATTACTGAATTGGTAAAACTATGAAGTCTATAGTTCATTCTATCACAGAGATATTGTCCAGGAAACAAAAAAGTTGGACAGACAGACAGCACCTATGATGGACGGACCTGGCTCTGAAAACTGGTCACTTTTAAACATACTGTGCTATTTTATAGCCAGATTACTTTACATACAGAAATAGTAAAATGACAAAATGGACTAGCAACCTCTAACAATATTATATTAAACACTTCCCAAAACTGTTTCCTGTAGGGGATAAAAATATGAAGCTGGTTTCTTTCCGTTTACCTGTAGTTCATTCTTTCACAGAGTGGATACACAGCCCTGAGTACTGCATCGCGTCTACTCCATCTCCCGGATGGTGACTGTACATGTGGATTTTTGTATCCTCTGTCCATGAGGAACAACAACTGGGTTCTCTGGTGACTAGAATGTGTGTCTGAATCATAGTCTGGTATATCTCCAAACATTTGTCCAGAAACTCTGAAAGTAAATTGCATAAACCATGACAAGACAAGATGGCATAGGGATTCAGTGAATGCGCAGAAATCATGGCAACCACAAGTATAGCAATTCAGTGAATGCACAAAAAACATGGCAACTTTAAGAAGCCATAGCAATTCAGTGAATGCACAGGAAACCATGACACTCAGTGCTCGCGCTACCATACGCCATGGTCGCCATTTGCGGATTATTTTATAATACTGTCGATATTTTAAAGGAAATGTCGACAAGAAATATTTTTTTATAAATTTTTCGTATAATTGTCTGTTTGGACACCCAAGTAATACATGGACCGCATAAACATTACATAATCGTTCACGCCACTGTGGATGTCGACGTACTTATGTATTATCGCTGTGTAAAAGTTGTTAATTCCCTAATTGGCACTTCGTTGTCGGATAATCGGCATCTTTGATACACGCAAACAATCATGTGATTTATGGACCGAATAGCCAATCAGATATGCCGTATTATTTGTTATCTTGCGGGCGATTGACCAATCAGACAATCCGTACGCATCCAACAGTAGGTCAGTTTCCTGTTTGTTTTCTGTACACAAACTACTAAGAGGATGAAAGTAATTTGTGCACGCACTATTATGACATTAGACGGCTACTTTCCATCATGCATTAATAGCTATCCATCATGGATCCCGATAGGTAGCAAACTACCATGTGTATTGTGAACTGTGAAAACACTTTGCAATAAAGTATAAAAACAATTGAAAACAATAGAAGTGTGAGTATGTGCCTGCTCTTGTCGGCTGTTTCAATTTGTCACAACTTTGCGATCGTCAATTAACGACATAAAACTACATTATCCTACTATTTAGGGTTGTGTTTTCCTTTTCCCTTTGATAAGAAAGACCATTTTTGTTTTCAAAACACATTATGCATGAAAAAATTCGTAATTGATGGTATTTGATTAATGTTTGAATTTTCGGCCGTAAAGTGCGGTGGTCATAGTACTTCGGATTGTTTTTTTGGTTTTTTTCTGTTTTTTTGTTGTTGTTTTTACATATCGAATGAGAAAAACTGTCCCTTTACAAATACATGTTGGTGGAAAGAAAAACGATATATAGATGACAGATACATAAAGGTATATTTCTATTCATTATTTAATCATCATTCTTTGTTTTATCAATGTGTAAGGTAGTTCCTGGATCCTACTTTTAAAATGAATTCTAGTCTATGGCTCCTACTTCTTTCACTTGGAGAAAGTGCTGACAAAAAAGAAAAATATAGCCGAGGAGGCCCTGATAGTCTAATAAAACGTGATTGAAAATTTGTCTCTTACGGACTGACCAAATTTTCTTACACATTAAAAGTTGGCTATATATTTACTT